>ML661364.1:772818-1009811 GCA_007570785.1 Antilocapra americana
GGTGCTTTTCCTGGGAGGTTAGGTCCCTCGGGCTGCTCCGTTCCCTGAGCCCGCGGCCCGCCCCTCCCTGAGCAGGAGCAGTCCGCTTCGGCTAGTGGGGGGTGGGGCGCCCTGCTGCTTGGCTGTGCCTTGTAGTCAGAGACGAACCTTGCAGGGCTTAGCTATTAATCTGCTTTTGCTCTCAGCTATATTTCTCTCCAAGATCCACCGCAGATCTGCCATAGAGAATGCTCCCTGGTATTCGGAAACCTTTTTCCTCTTTTTTTTTCCTCTTTATTCCAGACTCCCCTTCGGGGTCGGAACCCATCCCCAGCTCTTTGTCTCTCCCTCTACTTTTTTTTTTCCTTTTCTTTCTTTTGTCCTACCTCCTCACGTCGGCGATGGGTCGCCCCTCCAGATGCCCCATGTCCTCTGCCAGCATTCAGTTCCTGTTTTTTGGAGTTTGCTCGGCCTTTAAAAGTTCTTTTGGTATATTTATTGGGGAGAGAGTGTTCTCCCCGTCCTATTCCTCCGCCACCTTAGTTCCCCTCCCCATAAACTCACATTTATTAAGCCAGTGTTTAGCTTAATGTCATTGCTGGTCTACTGGATTCCTTCTTTATTTCAATGCTGAATTTGTTGTATTCTCATGTGTAAATGGAGAAGGCAATGTCATCCCACTCCAGTACTCTGCCTGGAAAATCCTGTGGGTGGAGGAGCCTGGTGGGCTGCAGTCCATGGGGTCACTGAGAGTTGGACATGACTGAGGGACTTCACTTTCACTTTTCGCTTTAATGCACTAGAGAAGGAAATGGCAACCCACTCCAGCGTTCTTGCCTGGAGAATCCCAGGGACAGGGGAGCCTGGTGGGCTGCCATCTATGGGGTCGCACAGAGTCAGACATGGCTGAAGCAATTTAGCTGCAGCAGCATGTGTAAATGCCTTACCTCACAGATGCACCCCTGAAAGAATCGTATGCAGTTTCTCCCACCGGAATCTCATAAGTCTACCTGCCATGTCTGGCTTTGGGGATTTAACTCTAGGCATGAAAATATATCTTATGTGCATAAACTATTTAGTCACTTTACATAATCTAACTGCTTTCATTAGGGTCTTAAATATTCGGCAGCAAAAACAAATTTTCTAGCCTAATTTGTACACTACAAAAACGAATAAAATGTGAACCATTCACTATTTGAAAATTCAATATTCTTAGTTGTGATGTGTCAGGCGTGTCTAAGTCACACTTCCTTTTCTCTTATTGCAATCATGTCAGTTATGTTTTTTGGCATCTCTTCAAATTTGGCTTCCTCATGCAGTGGCTCTTTTCTACTCTATGATTTTATTAACAGCATATTATCATATAAACAGTTCATCTTTGCTGATATTTGCTTTAACTGTTACATACATAGATTTTTAAACAGATGTTTAAAATAAAAACAAAGCAACAAAAATACTTATTCCTTCTTGGTAACATCAAATATTATTTTTCAGTATAAATGTCTCACAATAATCTGTCATCCTGAGTACTGGGAGGAATGTCCCAATGACTTTTGGGATGAGAAGGCATTTTCATTTGAATCTCAAAAGACAGAGTATTTCATCTGATGTCTGCCTTATATTTACTTTTTTTTTTTTTTTGTAATTTGTACAAAAAAAGAAAACTACTTTCTAAGAAGTAAGTATTAATGAATGTGACAAATCACCAAAGAATATTGCTGGAGTTTAACTTGTGAAGTCAAGATCAAGAATTATACGCTCAAGCCTTTTCCTTTACTCCTTATAGCCAAGGCTATCCCACTAGGTAATCCATGGTAAAGTAGATCAAATAGACCTGGAAGATTATAGTAGACCAAATATAGTCTTGTGCATAGTGCATACCCACTTGGAAAATAACATATGGAAGCAAATGTCCTCAATATAATTTTCTTTGTGAAATGGTTGTCTTTCTTACAAAGGCTACTGGAGTTAACAGATTTTATACTTAAGCCAAATAAATACATCAGTTAGGAAAGAGAAATTTATATGACAGTAATAAATGAACCACCACCCCACCCTACCCCACAAACCTTAGTTGCCTAAACCAACAAAGACTTATTTCTTATTTGGTTTATGTGTTGTTCACTCCAAATATCTTTGCATGTTGTAATCATTTTCACTGTGGGACCTAAAGTGCTGGAGGTGTAACAGTCCAGATTATATCCACTTGTTCTGATCAAGGTTTATATAGCAGAAGGTGTTATAGAAACAATTAAATGTTTAACCTAGAAGTGGCACACTTAGGTTTCTCCTCACAACTCATTGATTAGTATGATTACATGGTCCCATCAGTACAAGAGAACTGGGAATAACACGCTTCAGGTGACAGTAAGGTATATATCTAACAAACAGCAGTAATAAATGCCATAGTAGGCCAAGGTTGTTGTGTCTCTTATGATCATTTATTTTTAGCAAAAGAGAACTACAGTATCTACAAATTTCTTCTAACAGTTCCTTTCATGGAAATTTTGCTTTTTTTTTTTTTCCTATAAAAGAAGTTTATTTACCATTAATGTTTCAAATATCAGAGAGAGAGATTTGAATATTTTTATATTTCTCATTTTCTGCCTTGTATAAAATAATAAAAGTGGTCAGTTGACTTCTTACCTTAGAAAATCATCCTGTACTCCTACACCAGTGAACTGTGTCAGTCGTTGGATTTTGGACAGTCAGACATTTGAAGAATTTCACCTTCAGACAGAGGACAGGAAAATGTGAGCAATATCTGGATACCACTTGGCACTGCTTTTGCAAAGGAATGAAAGAAGAATAAAAACCGCTTCAAATGTTTTCTATCTTCTTCTACATTGGCATTTCTATCTTCTTGAAAAAAAGACTAAATTAGAGATTTGCAAAGAGAGTTGAGAAATGTTTGGTTTTGATAGGACCATATAGAAATTAAAATGGAAAGAGAATTACCTTTGTGATGTGAAGGATTTATGCTTAACCCCGGAGCAAACTAGTTATATGTAAAGAGGCAATTATTTATTATAACCTGTGGGTAAAATTCAGCTTGCTGCTTGATTTTGTGTGACCCACAAGCTATTAATTATTTTTTAATAGCTGGAAAAAATTCAATTACAGTTAAAAGTATATATGAAACTTAAATCTAAGTGTTCCTAAATACCATTTTGGAACATAGCCATACTCAGACATCTACAGGTATGTATGGCTGCAAGGCGGGAGACCTGAGTTTGATCCCTGGGTTGGGAAGATCCTCTGGAGAAGGGAAGGGCTACCCACTCCAGTATTCTGGCCTGGAGAAGTCCACGGACTGTATAGTCCATGGGGTCACAAAGAGTCGGATATGACTGAGCAACTTTCACTTCCGCTATGGCTGCTATTATGCTACAGTGATGGAGTAGAATAGTGGCAACAGAGACTATAGTTGCAAACTCTAAAGGCTAGGTGGTCATTCTAAAGAAAACGTGAAAGAAAGAGGCTCTGACACTGGGGACAGCAGTCACAAAATGGAATAGAGATAAGATACCAGACTGAAATGTGGGACGAAATACTTTCAAACACTTTGTTTCAGAGGGATGATGAAGACTATTGCCCTAATGAAATAAGAAAGAAATGCAGATGAGAATAAGAAAGTGTAATTGGTATCTAATAATACAATCAAAATGTTCTAATAGGGAGTAAAACATTGGAAGTTAAAACAAAAAAAAAATTCTTGCAGAAAATTAAAACAAAAATAAAAAAACATGAACAGTAGGAAATAAGAAACAAGAAAACTGAAGGATAAATGTTGGAGATTTAACATTTGTCTAATAAGAATTGAATAGAAAAGATAACTGAGATAAAATTGGGCATAATATTTAATTTTTTATTGAATTAATACTTGATTTACAATATTGTATTAGTTTCAGGTGTATAACATAGTGATTTAGTTATATATATATATACATATATATATGTATATATCCATTTATATTCTTTATCCGATTACTTTCTCTTAGAGGCTATTACAAAAGATTGGTTTTTTCTCTTGTTCAGTCACTCAGTCGGTTCCAACCAACTCAGTCAGTTGCAACCCCATGTACTGCAGCACACCAGGCTTCCCTGTCTTTCACCTTCTCCTGGAACCTCCTCAAACTCATTTCCATTGAGTTGGTGATGCCATGCAACCGTCCAACCAAGTATTGGGTATAGTTCCTTTTGTGCTACACAGAAGGAAGTCGGTCCTTGTTGGTTGTTCATTTTATGTACAGTAGTGTGTATATGCGCAGGAGACTTTAAAAGCAGTGCAGTCAGCCCTCAGCATTTGCAGGTTCTGCCTCCCCTTCCATGGATTCAACCAGCTGTGGTGGATTCTGGTTGGTTGAATCTGTGGATGCAGAGCCTGTGTATATGCAGTAACAATTGTATGAGGCTTGAGCAACTACAGGTTTTGATATCTGTAGATATTGGAACCAAACTCAGAGGATACTGAGGGTTGACTGTATATATATATATATATATATTTTTTTTTTAAGCGAATTTCCCAATAATCAAGGGATAAACGATTTTGGATTGAAAACTATCCTGCTTTAAAACTTCAGCACATGAAGCACAAAGACTAGAACTAAAGGCTTCCAAAAAGGAAAAAAGTGATATTTACAGTCATCTGATCGTTCAATGGCAAACACAGAAAACTCTTCTTGTTCATTTAGCTCAAAGTACACTTGGCTACTCCTGGAATGTACTAATTTCTCACATTTGTTGTTTCTGTATCCATCCAAGCCAACTGTGTTTTACTGCACTTTGCTTTATTGTGCTTCACAGATAGTACTGGACTTGTTCTTGTGGGGAGGGGGAGGGCAGCAGTTATTTTTTGTTGCTGTTGTCATTTTCTCATTTGGTTTGGTTTTGTAAAAATTGAAGGTTGTAGGAACCCTATGCCAAGCAAGTTTGTTTGGGTCCTTCTTCCAACAGTGTTTGCTCTTTTCCTGTTTCTGTGTCACAGTTTGGTAATCTGCATAATATCTTAAATTCTCTACCAGAAACAAAGATTATTATTCACTTTAGATTCAAATCATAGTATTTTATTTTTACCAATAGAGTGTTTTTAAAGAAGTTATGTCATTTGTTTTATTTAACATAATGCTATTGCACACTTAATAAACTATAGTAGTGGTCCCCAACTTTTTAGTACCAGGGATTGGTTTCGTGGAAGACAATTTTTCCACAGATAGGGACACTGGGGGATGGTTTTAGTTTTGCTGGTCACCTCCTGCTGTGCAGCCCGGTTCCTAACAAGCCACGGTCTGGTACCACAAAGAGTCCAACACAACCGAGCAACTAACACTCACTTTCTTTCATACAGTGCTACAGGGGACCTGGAGGAGAAAATGACAAACCACTCCAGGAATCTTGCCTGGAAAATACCATAGACAGGGGAGTCTGGCAGGCTGCCATCCCTGGTGTTGTAGAGTCAGACATGACTTAGTGACTGAGCAGACATGCACGTATTACGTAGCTCACAGAAACCAAAGAAGGAACAAAATCATAATAATTTCAGAAGCTCAATCAACTCTGAGGACATAGGAAGTGAAAAGTCATCAAAATTCAATGGAAGTAAAATTAGTATTAAAAAATGATTTATAGAGTCAGCTTTACAGCCTAGGAAACAAGACAATATATGAATGGGACAAGAGCATGAGTGTGTGTGTGTGTGTGTGTGTGTGTGTGTGTGTGTGTGTGTATTGTATGTGATTATGATCATAGTGGTTAAGGAGAGAGTGAGATAGGAGGTGTAAGAAAATTCTGCTCAGTTTTGGAAATAGCTGCTGGCATCTATACATTTATTTAAGTAGCTGGTATGGAGCGTGGCTTATGCCTGAGTCAGTCTAACTTAAAAAGGAACAGATAAAATGGACACTCACTTTACAGAAAACACAGAGAATAAAGTAAATAAAATCCATTTGCTCAGAAACTCATCTGATAGCATTGTTGTGATTGATGAGTCCCTGCTGCTGCTGCCAAGTCGCTATAGTCGTGTCTTGTCCGACTCTGTGCGACCCCATAGACGGCAGCCCACCAGGCTCCCCCGTCCCTGGGATTCTCCAGTCAAGAATGCTGGAGTGGGTTGCCATTTCCTTCTCCAAAGCATGAAAGTGAAAGTGAAAGTAAAGCCGCTCAGTCGTGTCCAACTCTTAGCGACCCCATGGACTGCAGCCCACCAGGCTCCTCCGCCCGTGGAATTTTCCAGGCAAGAGCACTGGATCAGGTTGCCATTGCCTTCTCCCTATTCTACTTTTATAGGTAGGACAAGAGCTAGTTCTGTTTTGCTGTGAGAACTGTGACTTTTACTGTAACCTTAATGGCCTGTTTGATGGTTAAGTAAGACTGTCAACATTATAATGCTGTTTTCTAAGCCTTGAGCCTATATTATTACATCAAACACAAAATAACTGTATCTGTCCTAATACAATGTAAAATATGCAGCATTCATCCTGTCTTTCTTATTAAAATATCTCTTAGAATCTTTACTTGTTCTAGATCTATCCCCAGAACCACTAATATGTTCATACTTCTGGGTACTTACCTGAGGTGCAGCTTTCATTGTTTAATGCTGTCACTGTTCAAAATGGGTCTGTTCTGCTCTCCCCACCCACAAGATGTATTCAGGACTTTTCTCTTTCCTAGATAATGATTCATATACAATTAATATTACTGTGTGTGTGTGTGTTAGTCACTCAGTTGTGTCTGACTCTGCGACCCCATGGACTGTAGCCCACCAGGCTCCTCTCTCCATGAGACTCTCTAGGCAAGAATACTGGAGTGAGTTACCATGCCCTCCTCCAGGGGATCTTCCCAACCTAGGAACTGAACCTGGATCTCCTGAATTGTAGGCAGATTCTTTACCGTCTGAGTCACCAGAGAAGCCTAAAGGTTAAAGTGATTTATGTCTCTATCTGTATATAGGTAGATAGATATGGACGTAGATATCAAATAAGGTCAGAAAGTAAGGTCCCCAGCACTAATATAAAACTTCCAGTCAAAGTCTCTGTGTCTTTTTAAAATATAGAGATTTAAAAAAAAAAGGATTATATACAAATATAAATTTAAAATATAGTTGTCATATTGTTGTAATATTTAAAAGCTTTTCCCTCCAATTTGAATAATTTGGATTCATATGTATACATAATATGTGTATGTACCCACCACACACATACACACAGTTTCAGAGTTTTCTCTTTCAGCAGGGATTAAAAATAGAAAGAACAGACCAGCATGTCACTCTTCTTTAGATCTTCCTTCAGCAAGTGATGTGGTTAACCCCCTGAGACACATATGCACCAAATACTTCCAGTCTAACTAAACCTAGTATAGGCTTCATGGGAGGGTTGTTAAAGTGGAGGAGGCATTAGGCCATGTAGACTGTTACTAACATCATAATTGTTAAGTAAGACAGGTTAGAGAATTTTAATTCTTTTACTTTCTGATCCCTTTCTGTCACACATTTACTCCTGGAAGTTTCCTGTCATACAGAAGCCCTCAGGGCAGATTGCTGAAGAGATTATAGGGTTGGCAAAGTAAGGCATGTCTAACAGACATTGACCATCCATAAACAGAATTGATATTACTGTCCCATTATGATATTTTTCTCAGTAACCTAATATATGCACATTCTACTCAATACAGAACTCCAATCTATTCAAGTCCCTAATTAAAGTAAAATACAAAACTTGGTCACTTTTAGAGTCATGGATGGACCTAGGGTCTGTTTAAAGTATGTCAGAAAGAGAAAAGCAATCCTGTCTGTTAACACATATATGTGGAATCTAGAAAAATAGTATGGATAAACCTGTTTGCAGGGCAGGGATAGAGATGCAGATGTAGAGAACAAACTTGTGGGCATGGAGAGGGAGGAAACAAGGAGGGGATGAATTGGGAGACCTGGATTGACATATACCCTACCATGTATAAAACAGCTAGTGGGAACCTGCTGTATAGCACAGGAGTTCAGCTTGGTGCTCTATGATGACCTAGAAGAGTGGGATGGGAAAAGCGGGAGGGAGGTCCAGAGGGTAGTGATACATGTATACATAGGGCTGATTCACTTTGTTGTGTAGCAGAAACTAATGAAAGATTGTAAGGCAACTACACCCCGATAATACAAACAAAAAACCCTAACAATTAACATGGCACAAAGTCTGGTGTTCTTGCCCTGAGGTTTACGCTCAGGCTTTCTTTTATAAAACTATTCATTTAAAGTACCTATGAGAGGAATTCCTTGCACATTTAATTGACAGAATATGCAAAATCAACCAAATAAACCTGTATACAAAAGACTAAGTTGCCAATCATGGGTGATTTAGATAGCTTAGAAAGGGCTCTCATAATTACATACTTTTTTTTTCTCTTGTGCAAAATAAACTGGATTTTAAGAACTTTATCTGCCACTAATTGCAAAATACAAAGTGCTTGGTTGTTCCGCTGATTTGTTCAGGTCATTTTCTAACTATTTATTTAAACTTTGTATGCATAATGAATTTACAGCTGATCCTAACCATGATTATAAATACAAATGAAGTATAAATTATCATATAAAATACAAAACTAGAGGGTAATATCTTAAACATGCTAAATTTAAATAGCAAAAATAAAATGCTTACAAGCTGGTTAATGATTAAGTTGAAGACAATAAATATGTCTCCATTTGGAGTTGGCTGTTGCTTCCAATTGTCTAATATTAAGTTGTTCCCCACTTTTAAGGGTGTGTTTAATCTACATGAATGATATAGAGTAGAACAAAGACACTCTAGATTAAAATATATCGATTATGTACTTCTTTGAAAGGCAATGCTACAGCAATACATTCAAAATTGTTAGAGTTGAAATAAATATGCAGAGGAATGGTATAGATCTGTAGCTAACATATATGATATATATATATATATATACACACAAACACACACACACACAGACATATTTGGAAACCTAACTAGGAATCACAGGAAATGTTGAAGCTTGGCCTAGATATAAGACTAAGCCAAATTAGCAATGGAAACATGGCATTTGTCAAGTCCACCATTTAATCAAAATCTTACATGTATGTGTATGCAAACACACAAGCTCTGACACACACATCCAGCTTCCACCTTTTGCCCTAAGTCCCCTACAATCTCCAGGTAGGACTCCTTCACCTACACTTGTGGATTTACTCTCACTGCAGTGCCTGGGACCTGTTCTGATCTTAACAAAGCTTAGTATAAGTAGTTCCAAGTTAACATAACATCAGTAATATAGGAAATTATGTAAGAACTCTGCAATGTGTTATGTTCATAAAATTGAAAATATAGCTAGCTTCTGGTAATTCACCTTTAAAAATAAACATACATGCAATATGCAATTAGTGAGATTAGTTGGCTTTTTCAGAAAACACACAGATCTGAACTCAAAGCTTTAATATATCCATTTTGAAGACCCTGGGTAAATCGTATAGTCCCTTATAGAGTTTGTGTCTTTTATTTATAAAGTGTGAGTATAAATTCCATAGAAATATATCTATAAGTGTAATTATCATATGGGAATTTTTTGGAAGTTAATGAATTCACACACATAACATGCTTATTGTGATCCATAGCAGGTGGTTTGTGCTCAATAGATTTTCTTCCTCAGTCATGATGACTTCCTGATCAGAGGGGAGCAGAAATGGAACTTTTCCATGCATACAAATGGAAAAGCAGAGAGTAAACATTTGACTGTGTTTCTCTAGGACTGTGCAGGCAAGAACTACACTGGAGCTGGGGGATGTGAACATTGACTTCGTCAATGGACTCAAAAGAGTCCACTGACTCTTGTCAACATGACATTGAGTCATCCTTGGCTCCTCATTTTCCTGTGGAGGACATATCGGACCATCAACAAACTAGTGTGACTAGTTCTCATTCCTTCCACTCATCCAATAAGCTGAGCAGATGGTCATAACTTCCTAACAGGCTAAGGCTATTCTCAGTGCAGCAATCAGAGCTATTCTTTTAAAATAGATGTCAGATCATATCATTCTTCTGTGATAAACCCTCCAATGGTTCTCATTTTAGTGAAAAGCCAACCTTCTTTGCAGCAGCCTGCAAGTCCTTATTCACTCTGGTTCCTTTCTTACCAATCTTCCCTTGTCCCCTACCACTCACCCTCTTGTCCACTTGCTCCATTCACACTGCTTCAGGCTGTAACTCGGGGGTTTCTGCTCTTGCTGTTTCCTTTACCTAAAACTCTCTCCCCTAGAAAGCAATGTGGCTTCTGTCTCATTTATCCTTGGTCTCTCCTCATAGTGCAACGTCAATGAATAGCATCCCACCCTGTTACCAGACACTTATTTTCCTCCTCTGACTCTCTTCTGCTCTGTCACATTTATTATCTTCTAACATAAGACATGTTTGCATTTTTTTTTCCTGTTCATCTGTTCTTTGGACACAACTGGGTGATTGAACAGCAACAACAAAAAACTGTTTCTCTACCGCCCAAGCATGTCTTCCCAATGCAAGTTCTCTCAGTCCAAAAACTTTGTTTACAGTTATATTGTTAAAATAGTTCCCAGATAATAGTAGGTACTTATTCCTCCTTCTCCTGCACTTATTTGTTCAGTTGTGTCAGACTCTTTGCGACCCCATGGACTGTAGCCCATCAGGCTCCTCTCTCTGTGAGATCTCCCAGGTAAGAATACTGGAGTGGGTTGCCATTTCCCCCTCCAGGGAATCTTCTCAACCCAAAGATCACACCCACATTTCTTGTAGCTCCTGCACTGGCAGGTGGATCCTTTACCACTGAGCTACCTAGGAGGCCCAAGTGCTTATTAAGTGTTCATTAAATTACTAAATTAAGATTATTCTAATGCTGTATTCTAAAAGCAATATTACAATTATTCTTTCAGTTTTTCAGATATAATATAGGAAAGGGATACAGTATATTCCAGAAACAAGTACTAAGAATAAAAGAACACTCTTTTCTCATAAAATAATACATTAACAAAAAGGTTTTCAGAGAAGGGAAAACAAATAATAAATAACCATCTGATGGAATAGTGGCAGAATCTAGTATCAAAGTCTAAGACTGTTTAACTAAATGGAATTTTCCTAAACTGAGAAATGGTGTGTCCAAACTTGTACAGCAAATCACTGTAGTAGGAGGTTCATAAATTATGTTTCTGATGAATTCTATCTGGTCTTCTACATCTATCAAGGCTTTGTCCAGCTGTTCCTAGTCATTATTTCCAAGATAATCTTATCTTTTTACAAAGATCAAACACTTACACTTTAAAACTTTTAAATTTGTACCTGTGTTGATTCAGTATTATTAGGAATACATATATTTGAATGCCTTGTTACTTTAATAATTCATATAATAATGATAATTTTCTGTGTATCTAAAAATGTTTTAGTCTTATCAAAGTTTTTTAGATGTTCATTATTGTTAGTGTTGATGATGCTTAATTTATGAACTCCTTTCCTATTCCCTGGTTAATCTAGTTGTTTGGTTACAAATGCTGAGTGGACAAAGGTGAGAGTACTTGAGAACTGATTCTGAATTATTTTCATCAATGGTAGAAGCTGACTTTGGTATATCCCCTCACACAGTAAAAACTGGAGAGAAGGGCTGAAAAATTTAGAGAGTAGGTTTTCATGTCACCTCCTCCAAGGGGTGACTACATTTAGATTAATGTTGCTGCTTCTGCATTTCCCTGGAGGTCAGGATATTACTGCTCCTGAAAACGAATATCTAGGATTCAGTAAGAGGCCAGACCTAGGAGCTTCAAAGAAGGAGAAGCCAAATTTTCTCATTCGGTGGCACAAGATAGTCAGTACTGTAGATATTTTGCAAGAAAAATGTAAAAAGGGGTACTATTTAAAGAGACATTCACTATATAAAATTTCAGGCATCTGCTATTAATATTTGAATTTTTTTTGTTGTTAAGGGTCTACATTTTTAAGGATTTCCTGAAATACATACTGAAATATTTACTGAAATAAATACTAAACAGATTTAAAAAAAATTTTGTTACATACTTGCATGCTATGAGTTTGACTCAACTCTGGGAGTTGGTGATGGACAGGGAGGCCTGGCGTGCTGCAGTCCATGGGGTCACAAACAGCTGGACACAACTGAGCAACTGAACTGACCTACATGCCAAATATGGAGGTAGATTAAGTGTACTCTGTATTTTAGACAATGGGTTTTGTGTTTTAAATCTATTAATTCACTGAACACACACACACGGATTAGAGATTTTCATTGATTGAATTTCAGAAGTTAAATCCTATGTTCAAGGTTACCTGACCAATAAGTTCAGAGATGAATCTATACTTTGGGCATCCAATTCATAGTCTGATAATTGCTCTCCTATGTTATAGCTACTTCTTTTGATGATCAAAAATAGAATGAACATATTCATACTTATATTTTAACATTGCATTTATGTTGCTAGTGTTAATATCCTCCTTTATTTACTTTTTGTCCTATTATATCTTTGCAAATGGCCTCCTTGCTTCACCTGAGGGAAAGCAATTGTCAAAGATTGTCTTAGAGACATTTCTTTTGCTTGTTCTACTTCCACGTTATTTTTATCTTGTGGTTCATTTATTTTGGCACAGCAAGATTCACAGCTTCCTCTGCAATTTCATAAAATGTTTCTTGCCTCATAACCTTGTTGGCTGCCCTAATTGCAATGTTCCTCTAAAATAAAATGAATTTGAACTGCTACTTAAATACCTTTAAGGTTTTTTTCATTTCATACACTTTAAACACATTTAGGATAGAGTATGTTTATTAGTGTAAGACACATTTTCTTCCTCCATCTTCCATTCTCAATATTCGTATCCAACGATTTTCATGGAGACTATTTCACCTTAAAGTTCTGGCCTCAAAAAAATGTATTAATACATTGTTTTGATTATTTTTCATATTGGATTGAAATAGTTCACTTTTCTAAGAGCAGAATACATTGCTATTTACCTCAAGTTTTATTTTACTTACAAATTTCAATGTTTCCTGCTCCATTTTTGAAAACTCTAGTCAATCAGAATTCATTAAACCAGATATAAAGTCGTACTTGGGCTATCAGTATGGCACTTGTATATTTTCAGTTGTCTTGGTTTTGAAGTGTTTATCCCACCATGGAGGACGTTGTTACCTTGTCCATTAAGCAAATGTTTATTGAGTGTTTACAATACAACAAACTTTGGAGAAGCTTTGGAAATGTAAGAAAATAATAAAGATCTCCTCTCACAAAGCTTATAAAGATAGAAAGTATACCATATATCTGAACACAATGCAGTGCTTAGCCCGTTCCAGCTAATTGTGTAGGGTGCTGCAGGTTTACAGAATGAATCAGTAAGGAAAACAGGAAATGCAGTAGAAAATTAATGTGAAGGGGCCAAATGCTCAAACAAGTTTTTGATATAAGGAATTTTCAAGTTCTTTCTTTAAGCTGGGGTGAAAATTGTATATGAGGGAAAAGAAGGAGGCCTAAAAAAAGAGGTATGCAGGAATCAGCTTATAAAATAGCTCTGGAACCTAAGGTGAAAGTTGAATTTTATAATGAAAGCTAAGGAGAACAACAGTAAACATACTATTCATGGAGTCCTTTTAATATTCTTTTATTTGTGATAATAGGACTATTGACCACTGATATATTTAAAAGGCCAGAGAGATAAAACTTTTCAATTAGATGCAAGATATGTCTGTGAGGGAGACTTTCCACTGTAATTAGCATTTGGGTAATTAACATTATAAGAAAAAAATCCAAACTCTTCATTTCTCTCACCATATGTTTGGCTACCTCTATTTACTAGTACTATCTATCTAAATCAAATTAATTAGAAATATACAGTTTAATACTAGGTGATACAATTGGGATGTAGAGGAAAAATTAAAGAGGCTTGAGTTCCTATTCCATTCTTGTCAGTAATTGGCTAAAATAATGGATTAAGCAAGGATAGCAGTCACACGATATTGGGTATTTATGTGCATTTAGTTTTATCCTTACAACTTTTTGTGAAACTGGCACTATTAAATTCATTGTGTAGGTGTGAAGATTTCTAAAGCAGGCCAAATATAAGTATCTTGACCAGCTTTACAAAGTAATATGTGACAGAAGTAAATTTTAAACCAGGTGGACCTGGTTTACAGTCTGTCATTTTAACCCCTTCTTCATTTCATTTTTGAAACAAAGAAAGTGAAGTCGCTCAGTCGTGTCCGACTCTTCATGACCCTGTGGACTGTAGCCTACCAGGCTCCTCCATCCATGGGATTCTCCAGGCAAGAATACTGAAGTGGGTTACCATTTCCTTCTCCTGGGAAATCTTCCCAACACAGGGATTGAACCTGGGTTTCCCACATTGCAGGCAGATGCTTTTAACCTCTGAGCCACCAGGGAAACTGCCCAGGCAACCTTAATTATATTTATACTTTCCCAGGTAATTTTAAATTAGTATATAGCTGTAAACACTGTGCGTGTGTACACATGTGGTTGTGTACCCTGTGCTTGAACAGCGCTTCTCATATTTTTGAATTTAAAGTGTTCTGAAAGCAACTGTGGATCTTGACAAAACGTATATAGTGTGTCTGGTTGTGGTTAAGATTCTACACTTCTAACAATCTACCAGATGATGCTGATGCTGCTGGTTCATAGTACATACTGAATAATAAATTATTATATTATATTTATTTAACATGCCACCATATCCAAAATACATCTCTCTGTGAAACTTTTCAATTCTTTGCCAAAAGGAGGCAATGTTGCTTTTTTTATTAGAGGGTGGGGACTCTTGTAACCATGGACTTGAAAACTTGCTTCACTTTGGATGAGCTGCATAACCTGGAGCAACTTTCTTATTCCCTTTGTGCCTCAGTTTGTTTTTTGTTTGTTTGTTTAAATGGTGGTAATAATAATAACTACCATGTATCATTTTGCAAATATTTAATAAATTAATCAATGACAAATGATTATTATAGTGTCTGCCGTTCCAGAGCTCTTAATAACTCATTATTATCATTAATACTGTTAATTGGAAATTTTCACTTCTGGTTTGAGCTACATTAGAATAGTTCAGTATTATTTCTCACTGAAGTGAATAATACACGTGGAAATATCTACTTTTGTTCTATGTTCTTAGATTATGCTAAAAAATTATCAACTAAATACAAATGAAAAAATTAGAAAATCACATTATATTTATTTATCTTTACCACCAAACTGGTAGGCACACATAACATGTAAAGCATTTAAAAAATGCATAATCCAATGTAATTTGTTATCAGGTACAGCGTTTTTTATTACCTATCTGACTAGCGCTTTAAAAGTTTTATTATAAAGCTGATGACCTGTTTAGGAATATGTCCTTTGCTAAAAGTCCTTGAATCCTAAGACATGTGGCTTCCAACAGAACTATTCTTTGATCCAAAGGCTTCGCTATTAAACATAAAGGATTTCCTAAGCAATTTTTCACAATGTGGCATTTTTTTTTAAGTTTGTTGGATATAATAGTTGATTAAATATACAGTTTCTGATTTTAACAGACCCCAAATTGCTTTATATTCTCCCATAGAGGGTCTGACCTACTTAGTAGATTGGAGAACCTTGTGATCTAAATCGTATTCCTCCCTGACAGCAGGAATTCAAATCCCTTGAGGACTTACCTTAAGTAGGATTCATTAGTCCTCTGTAGTCCAGTGCCCCAGCTGCCATGCTGAAGACAAAAGGGTAGCCAATTTAATTAACTACAGCCTCGAGGAGCATAATTCATTATCAATTTTTCCAAGTAATCTAAGACTGTATCAATGCTCCCAATGAAAGGGTAGAGAGAGCCAAGTGGTCTAATCAAGAAAGAAATCTGTAAATTCCTTTGACTATTTAATTGAAGGTAAATTAGAGGCCATGAGAAGAACACAAAACTAACCATCAGAGAAGAGACACCTATATTTCTTTTATGTGATAAGAAGTCAATAATGTATACAATTAAGCTTCTGAAGAAGAATTATCTATAATCCACTGTGCCAACGGTAGCTCTTCTGCTACTCTTAGTTTATATAACTAATTTTATGGCAAGTGAACAGCTGTTTATTTTGTTGCATTTTTTACTTTTAAATTGAATTGTATATTTTACTGTTGAATTGTTTATTTTGCTGTTATTTGCAGTAGATGTCCAGCACAAATTCAGTAACTAGAAATAGTTTCTTAGTGATTAATTAAATTCACTTACTCATAGATGAATTAAGTGCCTACTTTGAGCTGTGTTAAATGCAGAGAATGCAAAGTAAACTATGACTTTTTTGTAGTTTTGAAATTCTAACAGATTATTAATGATAAAAATAATAATACATAAAGTGACATCTTAAAAATTGAATAAAGAGATGTACAGAACAGTAAGCTTTATAGGAATAGTAGAGAAGATGACCTGAATGTTATGCTATTTGAAATGCTTCTGAAAAACAGATTTAGAAATTATTAGGGAGGAAATAGGTGAAAGAGACTTATTGATCTAGAGAATACTATGTGAGTGAAACATCCTAGCATGTCTTTAACTCATGGTTGGAAGGATAAAAGGAAGTGAGGTCAATAAGAAAGGAAGTTGTTGATGGCAACTACCCTCTGATATTATAGATCATGCAATTGAATATGTTCTTCCTAAATGTCAGTTCATTCAGTCGTATCAATAAGCATCCAGGGATGAAATTTTATCTTCACCTTGGTGAATAGTGACATTGAGAATAAAAACAATATAATTTCCAATGCCACTTATATTTGATAAATTAAAGCCCATGGCATCGCTCACAGAACTACTTGATTCAAATCTGCAATATGCTCATGCTCTGTACTAGCAAGAACTTTTATGCTGTATTAAGGTCTTATTTTATAGACTAGTATTGATTTGTTGTAATTATACTTGAAGTTCATGATTATACTGGATTTTGGAGACACACATCTAAACACATAGATACATGCAAATATTGAAAACAACAAAACCAGAAATCTAGTATCAGATTGGATATTGAGTGGAATGAAAGTTGAACACAAGTAAGAGTATTCAGAAAAATTGAAATAATTTCAAATTATATAAAAAATAATAAATGTGAGAATGAACATTAAAATGTGATGGAATTTTCATCTTCTTAATTAAAAATTATGTATTAACTGCACTGTATTTGTATTGCCTTTTTTTATATAAAAAATACATGGTGTTTAAAAAATAGATGGTCCTCATAATTACAAGATAGATATAAATAAATAAATACATATTAGTATAAATTTCACTGAATTAGAATGGTAACTATCACACTGTATAACCCAGTTCAGTTCAGTTCAGCTGCTCAATCATGTTTGACTCTTTGTGACCCCATGAACTACAGGACACCAGGCCTCCCTGTACATCACCAACTCCCAAAGTCTACCCAAACCCATGTCAGTGATGCCATCCAACCATTTCATCTTCTGTCGTCCCCTTCTCCTCCTGCCCTCGATCTTTCCCAGCATCAGGGTCTTTTCCAATGAGTCAGCTCTTCGCATGAGGTGGCCAAAGTATTGGAGTTTCAGCTTCAACATCAGTCCTTCCAATGAACACTCAGTACTGGTCTGCTTTAGGATGGACTGGTTGGATCTCCTTGCAGTCCAAAGGACTCTCAAGAGTCTTCTCCAACACCACAGTTCAAAAGCATCAATTCTTTGGCGCTCAGCTTTCTTCACCATTCAACTCTCACATCCATACATGACTACTGGTAAAAACATGGCCTTGACTATATGGACCTTTGTGGACAAAGTAATGTCTCTGCTTTTTAATATGCTGTCTAGGTTGCCCATAACTTTTCTTCCAAGGAGTAAGTGTTTTCTAATTTCATAGCTGCAATTACTGTCTGCAGTGATTTTGGAGCCAAAAAATAAAATAAAATCAGCCACTATTTCCACTGTTTCCCCATCTATTTCCCATTAAGTGATGGGACCAGATGCCATGATCTTAGTTTTCTTAATGTTGAGCTTTAAGATAACCTTTCACTCTCCTCTTTCACTTTCAGCAAGAGGCTTTTTAGTTCCTCTTCACTTTCTGCCATAAGGGTGGTGTCATCTGCATATCTGAGGTTATTGATATTGCTCCCAGTAATCTTGATTGCAGCTTGTGCTTCTTCCAGCCCAGCGTTTCTCATGATGTACTCTGCATATAAGTTAAATAAGCAGGGTGACAATATACAGCCTTGATGTACTCCTTTTCCTATTTGGAACCAGTGTGTTATTCCATGTCCAGTTCTACCTGTTGCTTCCTGACCTGCATACTGGTTTCTCAAGAGGCAGGTCATATGGTCTGGTATTCTCATATCTTTCAGAATTTCCCACAGTTTATTGTGATCCACACAGTCAAAGGCTTTGGCATAGTCAATAAAGCAGAAATAGATGTTTTCCTGGAACTCTCTTGCTTTTTTGATGATCCAGCAGATGTTGGCAATTTGATCTCTGGTTCCTCTGCCTTTTCTAAAACCAGCTTGAACATCTTGAAGTTCACGGTTCATATATTGCTCTATACCTTAACAGCATTTAAATAGAAGTTCAACACTTCTTGCCAATTCAAGCATCAAAAATTTGTGAATGCCTACTGTGTGCCACCTCAAAATATCTTGAACTTTATTAGATGCTGATGAAGGGTAAACCTGGTATTTTCCTAGAGTTGTCAGGAATTTAAGGCCTTATATTGATTTTCATCTGCATTTCACTAACTCTTGCAACTAGATGTGATCATTTCATATTGCAACATCTAATTTCAAAAATATCTGTGTGCATGGCCTGACAGAAGCATAATAAAATAAGTGATTAGGGAAAACTATTTTTGACAAGCTCTCCCAACTCTTGAGAAGTTCCAATTTATTTATGACGAGCTCTGCTTCCTCCTCAATCCATATGCCACTGAAATGTGTGCCATTCCTCTCCTTTCCCCAACAAGCATCTGCTTCTATAATTTCAAAAAGTTCAGCAACAGATGCACATATAGGGTTTCATGGTCAATAATGTTTGGTTCTCCCTGTAGTAACTTGAAGATTGATCAGATAATTATATTATTAAATAGAATGGCTATGATTTCACCAGATGTATAAAGAAGAAAACATGGGTTTAGAATTTAAACAAAACAACAACAGCAAAAATTTCAGAGGAAACATTTAAATTACTAAGGTAAAATGAGCACCATATAATAAGGTGAAAGTTCTAACAATATTTTAAAACGGACTCAATGTAAAAGAGTCTGTCTTAATTTTTGATTTCTGTGTCATAAATTAACAGGTCATAATATCTTACAGTTTTGTATGTTAGGAATTCAGGCACAGCTTATTTGGCTCTACCTCAGGAAGTCTCACAGGCTGCCATAGGTGTAGTGTGGGCTGAAGTCATGTCAAAACAACTGGAAAAGGGTCTGCTTTTGAGCTTTTTGGGCAGGATTCAGTCCCTAACCTCCTCTGGCTTTTGGCCAGAGGTCTACCTCAGTGGATTGGCATGAGGGTGTCTACAACAAGGCAGCTTGCCTTATGAAAGCATGTTGAGAACAATAAGGTCTGCTAGCATTACAGAAGCCACAACTTTATATAACCTAACCATGAAAGTAATGACTTTTTATCTTTCCTTTTTATTTATACTCTCTATAAGAAGAGGCCCAAAAATCAAGAGGCAGGAATCACTGTGGACCTTCTTAGAGTCACCTACCACTGAGCCTGTGTGCATATTTGTAGTGCAAGAGCTCTAGAAGGACTATAAATGGCTATTGTTATAATCTTGATCTCAAAAAGTAGAGATCTTACAAATTACCACTTGTCAATAAAAAATCCAAATTCTCTTTTAATTTTTCAAATATGTTAATGTTTATGAATGTATTTTTAATCTGCTGTCGATTGATCATAGTAAAAATTAGAGACTTCTTCTCACTTCTCTAATTTTAGTTCAAGTCACAATAACCAATATGATTTCTTAAAGTTCTAATTAGTTGAAAATTATAAAGAATCATATTTGCAATTATGTATCATTTCTTATCAGAGTAATTACAAAGCAGTCACATTTCAAGAATCTACTGCATAGGCTAATTAATACAACTTTAAAAATATAAGTGCATTGGAATGTGAGCAATATTCATTGATATGTAATTAAACATTTGGATATATTTAGAGCAAATACTATTGTCTACAACTATGTGCCAGAAACTGTTTTATGTCCACCAGATGTAGCAGTAAATAAAACAAATCTGTCCCTACTCTCATAGTGTTTGTGTATCAGAGTGGTAATGAAACCTTATAAAAAAGGCCAAAGTCAATTATAGATAGTGGTAAGAAGAAAGTAAAATAGGTGATGGGAGTGACTGTACTGGGGAATGTTACTGAAGTTGGCTGAGTCCTGTGGTACCCAGGTCAGAGTGATATTGGAGTGGAGACCTGAATGATATCCTGTTGTCTGAGGGCTGAGCACTCTAGAAAGAGGGCAAAGAAATCAAATGGTCTGTAAAGAAAAATTGTCAGCCTGCTTGAGGACTTGGAAAATTAGTACTTCTGAATATAGACTGAGGGATCTGGAGTCATCAAGATGAATTTGACAAGCCATAGGGACTACTAGGCTCTTGTAAACTGCCTAAGTAATTTGAGCTCTATTATAATTCAGTGAGGACCTTGGGAAATTTCTTTGCAGACTGGCAGGAACTGGAGACAGCTTTTGAGTGAAGTCCTGCTGCTACAGCACCTGTATTTTGAAGGGTTATGAAGTAAAGAGAACTATTTTTGAAGATAGAAAACTCTAGACCATTTCACCTAAAGATAGGAGCTATGCAACAGAAAATGATGTCACAGGACAGGTGACCAACTGCAAATCAGGACGCAAAGGTAATTTTGTAGGACAAGTGGAAATGTTGGCCTTAGAGAGAGTGTCAGCGTCAAATCACTCATTGTAACAGGAAGGCAAGTAGGGAAAATAAATGAGTGTGGACATTAGATTTTGTTGAAGAAAAAATGAAATGATCAAAGCATTCTTGATAGTAGTTTTAGGAGGCAAGTGGAATGCTAGATTTTCAATAATGTATCTTTGTAAGCTGAGATTCTATAACTCATTTACATTCATTTAATTATGAACTCATTAAGATTCTGTGATTTCTTGACTAAATTTTCCTTTATGCTATGCATTTAAAAATGGGGAACAAAATTAAGCCAAGTCATTCTCAAGTGCTAGGTAAAAGCTAGATGCATGGGAAGAAAAACAAAAATACTCTATGGTGAATTTTTCATGAAGCAACATTTTCAGATTATGCTCTTCCTACTACTTCTGTTAAAATATCCTGTTCATTATCAAACAATGATTAGGAAAGAGAGATGTGTTCTAGTGTCATTAACTGGGAAAATGTTAACAAAGCTGGCATTCATAGATGGGGGCATAATTCTTTCATCTTTTTACTTTATTTTGTTTTCTGAGTATTCAGAAATTTTTGCCACAATGTTATTTAAGCTATAAAAAATTAAATATTTAACTTACTTTGTAAGAGAACAAAAAGTTTTAAGATACAATATCTACTAAAATGAGAATATTACTTCATAAGAGAAGAAAAGGGCAATAAAAAGTTTTACTATCTAAAATTCATTGATTTTCAATGATTTTATTTGTGTATGTCTCCATTTATAGATCAAGAAACAGAAATATGCTGTCTTGAAAAGGAAATTTTTAGTTGCCTTTTCTAGGATAAAAAGCAAGCTCAGGAAATAAGCAATTGTTATATTCTTATGGAGACCAGAATCAAAACGTCTCATTCCAGGTTCTTCTATTTATGTAAATATTCCTATTAAGAAAAAAATGTGTATGTTTGTCATTACCTATCAACTCAACTATTGTATATAGCTAGATAAACAATATAAGCTATGTATATTGTGTTTGTGTAAATGTGAGCAAGAGAGACACATGGAGAGAGTATTGTGTATGCCAGGCACTATTTGAAGCTATTTGCAGATAATTTTACAGATGTATAGATTAAAATTACTAGGTCAGCATAATTTTATAGTAATTGTAAGCTCTGAAATTTTAAGTAAGTAAATAACATCAGAAAATGAATTGCAAAAGAATTTTGATGTCATACTGGTGTTTTTATTTTATTTTTTTAACACATCAGTTTTAATGACCACTTTGGTTGAGCTTACTTTCAGGGACCACTAGTGACATTAGAATACAATCTTTCTAGTGATCTCCTAAATTTAAACAATTTTTTTTGAAATTATACACAAGAATGTCCAACTACTCACTAGCACTTCAAATACAAACTATTAAATAGTGGAACTCAAAATTTCATTGTCACTTTCCTATTTTTGTGAAAAGCATAAACGGTGACCGATTAATTAGGTTCAAGACGGTAGGTCCAGTTTGATTAACAGTAGAGAGCATTTATTGAAAATTTATTATAATTTAGACTTTTTCTATTGTCTTAGTCAACCCATGCAACAAGAGATAGTAATTAACATAACTAACTTGTTTTACTCGTTGGAGAAACTAAGTCTATAGGAGTTAAGTGAAGGTCTGGAAGCTCAGGGCTAACCTATAGGGTATTTGGGAGTAGAACTCAGTTCTCTTGGTTCCTAAATCCCAAATTTATTTCAAAAGGAAATATTTTGGTAGCTGAATATATGAAAATAATCACTGATATTTCAGAAGACAAATAGTCTATACTGGCTTCTCCTTTGGAAGTCAATAAAAACTTCTGCTAAGAAAGTCTTAAAGAAAATATTATGGATTAAGATGGGCTTTCCTGATAGCTCAGCTCATAATGAAACCACCTGCAATGCTGAAGACCCTGGTTCGATTCCTGTGTCGGGAAGTTCCCCTGAAGCAGGGATAGGCTACCCACTCCAGTATTCCTGGGCTTGCCTGGTGGCTCAGAGGGTAAAGAATCCACCTGCAATGTGGGAAATCTGGGTTCGATCCCTGGGTAGGGAAGATCCCCTGGAGGAGGGCATGAAAACCCACTCCAGTATTCTTGCCCAGAGAATCTCCATGGACAAAAGAGCCTGGTGGGCTATATCCATGGTGTCTCAAAGAGTTGCTTGCAACAAAGCACAGCACATGGAATAAAATGCATGGTTTCTCAAAATAGAAAGCCCAGAGGTAAATCCACATACCTATGGACACCATATCTTTGATAAAGGAGGCAAGAATATACAATGGAAAAAAGACAATCTCTTTAAAAAGTGGTGCTGGAAAAACTAGTCAATCACTTGTAAAAGAATAAAACTAGAACACTTTCAATTACCATACACAAAAATAAACTCAAAATGGATTAGAGATCTGAATGTAAGACCAGAAACTATAAAACTTCTAGAGGAAACCAGGCAAAACACTCTCTGACATAAATCACAGCCAGATCCTCTGTGACCCAACTCCCAACGTATTGGAAATAAAAGCAAAAATAAACAAATGGTACCTAGTTAAACTTATAAGCTTTTGCACAACAAAGGAAACTATAAGCAAAGTGAAAAGACAGCCTTCATAATGGGAGAAAATAATAGCAAATGAAGCAATTGACAAAGAATTAATCTCAAAAATATACAAGCAAATCCTGCAGCTCAATTCCAGAAAAATAAATGACCCAATCAAAAATGGGCCAAAGAACTAAACAGACATTTCTCCAAAGAAGACATACAGATGGCTAACAAACATATGAAAGGATGCTCAACATCATTCATTATCAGAGAAATGCAAATCAAAACCACAGTGAGGTACCATTTCACACCAGTCAGAATGGCTGCAATTCAAAAGTCTACAAGCAATAAATGCTGGAGAGGGTGTGGAGAAAAGGGAACCTTCTTACACTGTTGGTAGGAATGCAAACTAGTACAGCCACTGTGGAGAACAGTGTGGAGATTCCTTAAAAAACTGTAAGTAGAACTACCATATGACCCAGCAATCCCACTGCTGGGCATACACATCAGAATTTAAACCAGAGGAAACCAGAATTGAAAGAGACACATGTACTCCAATGTTCATCACAGCACTGTTTATAATAGCCAGGACATGGAAGCAACTTAGATGTCCATCTGCAGACGAATGGATAAGAAAGCTGTGGTACATATTCACAATGGAATATTACTCAGCCATTAAAAACAGTGCATTTGAATCAGTTCTACTGAGGTGGAGGAAACTGGAGCCTATTATGCAGAGTGATGTAAGCCAGAGAGAAAAACACCAATAGAGTATACTAACACATATATATATGGATGGTAATGGTAACCCTGTATGCAAGACAGCAAAAGAGACACAGATGTATAGAATAGTCTTTTAGACTCTGTGGGAAAGGGCAAGGGTGGGAAGATTTGGGAGAATGGCATTGAAACATGTATATTATCATATGTGAAATGAATCGCCAGTACAGGTTTGATGCATGATACAGGGTGCTCAGGGCTGGTGCACTGGGATGACCCAGAGGGATAGAATAGGGAGGGAGGTGGGAGGGGGGTTCAGGATGGGGAACAAATCCCTGGGAGATTCTTGTCAATGTATGGCAAAACCAATACAATATTGTAAAGTGAAATATATAGACAATACAAAAAAAAAAAAAAAGAAAGAAAATGCATGGTTTCTGAGCACTGTTAGCATATACATTTTGACCAATTAAAGATCATTGCTTAAAATCATAATTTATTTCAATCTTTTTTTTTAATTATTTGAGGTTTCTCCAGCTTCCGTATGGTACACACATAGAATAGATTCATATATTTTTTCTCATGACCTAGAAACTAGTTACCTTATTTTAAAGAGAATACTATAAACATTACCCAAATCACTTATGAATTCCCACACTTAAAATTTTAGTTTTAAATTATGATTAATTATAGTATTCTAGATTTACATATTTTAATTTCCAAAGATTGTGATAAGATGGAAAAACTAAAAAAAAAAAAGTTGTATTTCATAGCAAAAGATCACAAAGTATGGTCTCTTCTATTTTCTTATTGCTTGAAATACTACGATACTATGATAATTCTATCATTTGATACTAACTAGACTACATGTTATTCTCTTTAGCCTTCTGTCAATTCCTTTTTCATGCTTATTTTCTCTTTTCCTTCCTTCTTTCCACCTTCCTTTCTTCCCTTCCTTCTTTCCTGCCTTCCTCCATCTTTCTTTCTGTCCATCTTTCGTATAGGTGCCAGCATAGATATCTATTAAACACTTGGCTTTTTACAGCCAATTTCTTAGGCTTTTTGTCATAGAATTTAGGCATATAAAGGAATAGGATGGACCCCAGACTGGGAGCTAAATGATGTAGGCTTGTCTTGCTTAAATGTGTAATGCAAATCAGATTAAGTCTTTGTCCCAAATTAGTTGTTTCCCTAATGTAAATAACCTGTTCTTATCACAGGTATGGTGCGGAGGATGAAATTACATAGATAGAAGAAAAAGACATGGAAATTCTGGCATTTAAAAAATACTGAAAGTAAAAATTTGGAGGTATTATTAAGAGAATAATAAAAAGAATGGACTGGAATGGGTGGATTTAACTCAGATGACCATTGTATCTACTACTGGGGCAAGAATCCTTTAAGAGAAATGGAGTAGCCATCATGGTCAACAAAAGAGTCCAAAATGCAGGACTTGGATGCATTATAGATTGCTCAAACTACCGCACAATTGCACTCATTTCACACGCTAGTAAAGTAATGCTCAAAATTCTCCAAGCCAGGCTTCAATTGTATGTGAACTGTGAACTTCCAGATGTTCAAGCTGGTCTTAGAAAAGGCAGAGGAACCAGAGATTAAATTGCCAACATCCACTGGATTATCGAAAAAGCAAGAAAGTTCCAGAAAAACATCTATTTCTGCTTTATTGACTATGCCAAAGCCTTTGACTGTGTGGATCACAATAAACTGTGGAAAATTCTGAAAGAGATGGGAATACCAGACCATCTGACCTGTCTCTTGAGAAACCTCTATTCAGGTCAGGATGCAACAGTTAGACCTGAACATGGAACAACAGACTGGTTCCAAATAGGAAAAGGAGTATGTCAAGGCTGTATATTGTCACCCAGCTTATTTAACTTACGTGCAGTGTACATCATGAGAAACGCTGGGCTGTAAGAAGCACAAGCTGGAATCAAGATTGCTGCGAGCAATATCAATAACCTCAGAAATGCAGACGACACCACCCTTATGGCAGAAAGTGAAGAGGAACTAAAGAGACTCTTGCTGAAAGTGAAAGAGGAGAGTGAAAGTGTTGGCTTAAGGTTCAACATTAAGAAAACTAAGATCATGGCATCTGCTCCCATCACTTCATGAGAAATAGATGGGGAAACGGTGGAAAAAGTGTCAGACTTTATTTTTTTGAGCTCCAAAATTACTGCAGATGGTGATTGCAGTCATGAAATCAAAAGATGCCTACTCCTTGGAAGGAAAGTTATGGGCAACCTAGACAGCATATTAAAAAGCAGAGACATTACTTTGCCAACAAAGGTTCGTCTATTCAAGGCTATGGTTTTTCAAGTAGTCATGTATGGATGTGAGAGTTGGACAGTGAAAAAGGCTGAGCACCGAAGAATTGATGCTTTTGAACTGTGGTGTTGGAGAAGACTCTGGAGAGTCCTTTGGACTGCAAGGAGATCCAACAAGTCCAACCTAAAGGAGATCAGTCCTGGGTGTTCATTGGAAGGACTGATGTTGAAGCTGAAACTCCAATACTTTGGCTACCTCATGCCAAGAGTTGACTCATTGGAAAAAACCCTGATGCTGGGAAGGATTGGAGGCAGGAAGAGAAGGGGAAGACAGAGGATGAGATGGCTGGATGGCATCACCGACTCGATGGACATGGGTTTGGGTGGACTCTGGAGTTTGCGATGGACAGGGAGGCCTGGCATGCTGCAGTTCATGGGGTCACAAAGAGTCAGACATGACTGAGGGACTGAACTGAACTGAATGAACTGAAGCAAGGAAGGGAGCCATGTGCATATCTATAACAACACATACGGCATTTGGAATCTCCAGTGCAACCCCCTTGAGACCAGAATATATCTGAGTATATCCAAAATAACAGAGGCTAGTATGAATACAGTAGAATGAGAAAAAGGGAAGTGTGATAGGTGGTAATTATAAAGGTATCCAACCTGACCTAATTATCCAACTCTTTACCTCCTCTTTTAGGGCTTTCAGAGTAGTTTCCCTTCCTCTTTTGTAGAAATCATCTGGTGATTTGAGTTTGAACCAAAGGAATATGAGTGAATATGATAAGTATAATCCCAGATGAAGCCCCAAAATACTTCCACTCAGTAACACCCACATACTCCTCTGGGCTTGATAGAGAGGAATTAACAAGCTAAGAAGTCACATGCTTGAAAAAGCCAGAGTACAAGATAGGAGAAGCTTGGTTATGAATCATCACTTGGAAGAGAAATTCTCATTCATCAGCAATATCTGTTTTCAAATCTGGATGAGTAAAGAATAAGTTATATCGTGTTAATTCACTAAAATTGGAAATTTCTCTGTCAGAATAGCTATCACTGTCAGGGTTAACACAGATGAGGTTGCTGATTAACCAGCAAATTGTGTAGAAAACTAGGGCCATTGTAAAGATCTAGCTCTTTAATTGAAATAAGATAGGAGATTGTCAAAATTGTTAACATATTTTATGTTATGTTTTAAAGGGATTTCCTAGTTTTCAATCTGTTAACTATTATTTCACCATCTGAGTGAGTCCTACCCTTACCAAAATTAAAATCTTCACTTTTTAATCCTTGTTCAGATACTCTTCATCCTCCTGATCCTGCTTTAAATTTTTTTTCCACAGTGTTTTGTCAGATTTCAAAATATATTTTTATGTTTATTTGTATTATTTGTCTCTCCTAAGCAGAGTGTTAACTCCACAGAAGTAGAAATCTATGTCTGTTTCACTGATATATCACTGTCACTGCTCATTACATATATAATCTATTCAGTAACATTTTAGGAAACTGATTAAATGTAAGTTATTAAAAGTAATACACATTTCTCTCAGTTTGGGATTAACATATACACTCTGCTATATATATGGAATTTAGAAAGATGGTAACGAGAACCCTGCATGTGGGACAGCAAAAGAAGCGCAGATGTATAGAACAGTCTCATGGACTCTGTGGAAGAGGGCAAGGGTGGGATGATATGGGAGAATGGCATTGAAACATGTTAATTATCATATGTGAAATCAATCACCAGCCCAGGTTAGATGATCGGGGCTGATACACCAGGATGACCCAGGGGGAGGGAATTGGGAAGGAGGAGGGAGGGGGGTTCTGGAAGGGGAGGATATGTATACCCATGGCGGATCCATGTCAATGCATGGCAAAACCAACACAATAAAGTAAAGAAAATTAAAAAAAATCGAAAAAAAATATATATAACACAGGTAAATATCAGAAAGCTACATACTATAGAGCACAGGTAACTCTACTCAACACCTAATAACCTACAATGGAAAAGAATCTGAAAAATAATATAAACATATATGTATGTAATTGAATTGGTTGCAAATTTGCTGTACACTTCAATTAACATTGTAAATTAACTATACCTCAATTTTAAAATGCATTTTATTAAAATAAGGCATTTACTTATCAAACCAAAGTAAAACCAAAGTGAAAACAGAAAACATGCTGCCTTAAGCAGTGCTTTAATTTCACACCTTATGCAAATATATTAAAAACTTGATAGATGGCAAGAAAATCTATATAATATACTCATTTATTTTTATTAGATAGATTTATTTTTTACATTAGGTAGACCTAATGCCTAGTCACAAAAAATTTTCACATCACAAAGCACTAGATATCAAGTCATGCATTTCTACCCCTTTCCTTTCTTGAGAAGAAAGTAAGTTCTTGAGTTATTGAATGGCACCATTATTTCTTATAGGGGCTTCCTTGGAGGAGCAGTGGGAAAATAATTAACTTGCTAATTCAGGAGATTCAATAGACATGGGTTCAGTATCTGAGTTGCAAAGATACCTTGGAGAAGGAAATGGCAACCGACTCCAATATTCTTGCCTGGAAACTTACATGGACAGAGGAGCCTGGTGGGCTACAATTCATGGGGTTGCAAAGAAAAAGGCATGAATGATTTAATGCCTGTGCTCAAAGGAAAGACTGATATCCAAGTATTATTGAAATTTATGACTTGAATTCCAAACTCACTAGAACGTATGTTTCTAAAATCATATATCTTAATAATTTTAAATATTGTGTTCTGCATTTTTGATAAGAAATTTTTGGTAAGAGAGTGAAGAAAAATGTTATAGTTTTCAAAATATTACCTATAGTTGGAAGAGGAGGAGGAAAAAGACAGGCAACCTATAATTGCAGTATATTTCCTAAAGGTTGATCCAAACTTATGAGAGTCTCAGAAATAGAAAATATTCTTTTAATCAGTATCAGTATCAATTCAGTCGCTCAGTCATGTCCAACTCTTTGCGACCCCATGAACCGCAGCATGCCAGGCCTCCCTGTTCATCACCAACCCCCGGAGTCCACCCAAACCCATGCCCATCGAGTCAGTGATGCCATCCAGCCATCTCATCCTCTGTCTTCCCCTTCTCTTCCTGCCCCCCAATCCTTCCCAGCATCAGGGTCTTTTCCAATGAGTCAACTCTTGGCATGAGGAAGCCAAAGTATTGGAGTTTCAGCTTCAACATCAGTCCTTCCAATGAACACCCAGGACTGATCTCCTTTAGGTTGGACTTGTTGGATCTCCTTGCAGTCCAAAGGACTCTCCAGAGTCTTCTCCAACACCACAGTTCAAAAGCATCAATTCTTCGGCGCTCAGCCTTTTTCACTGTCCAACTCTCACATCCATACATGACTACTTGAAAAACCATAGCCTTGACTAGACGAGCCTTTGTTGGCAAAGTAATGTCTCTGCTTTTTAATATGCTGTCTAGGTTGCCCATAACTTTCCTTCCAAGGAGTAGGCATCTTTTGATTTCATGACTGCAATCACCATCTGCAGTAATTTTGGAGCTCAAAAAAATAAAGTCTGACACTTTTTCCACCGTTTCCCCATCTATTTCTCATGAAGTGATGGGAGCAGATGCCATGATCTTAGTTTTCTTAATGTTGAACCTTAAGCCAACACTTTCACTCTCCTCTTTCACTTTCAGCAAGAGTCTCTTTAGTTCCTCTTCACTTTCTGCCATAAGGGTGGTGTCGTCTGCATTTCTGAGGTTATTGATATTGCTCCCAGCAATCTTGATTCCAGCTTGTACTTCTTCCAGCCCAGCATTTCTCATGATGTACACTGCACGTAAGTTAAATAAGCAGGGTGACAATATACAGCCTTGACCCAGTTCTAACTGTTGCATCCTGACCTGAATAGAGGTTTCTCAAGAGACAGGTCAGATGGTCTGGTAGTCTCAACTCTTTCAGAATTTCCCACAGTTTGTTGTGATCCAGACAGTCAAAGGCTTTGGCATAGTCAGTAAAGCCGAAGTAGATGTTTTCCTGTAACTCTCTTGCTTTTTCAATAATCCAGCGGATGTTGGCAATTTGATCTCTGATTCCTCTGCCTTTTCTAAAACCAGCTTGAACATCTGGAAGTTCACAATTCATGTATTGCTGAAGCCTGGCTTGGAGAATTTTGAGCATTACTTTACCAGTAATGAAATGAGTGCAATTGTGCGGTAGTTTTAGCATTCTTTTGCATTGCCTTTCTTTGGGATAAGAATGTAAACTGACCTTTTCCCATCCTGTGGCCATTGCTGAGTTTTCCAAATTTGCTAGCATATTAAGTGCAGCACTTTCACAGCATCATCTTCTAGGATTTGAGATAGCTCAACTGGAATTTCATCACCTCCACTAGCTTTGTTTGTAGTGATGCTTTCTAAAGCCCACTTGACTTCACCTTCCAGGATGTCTGGCTTTAGCTGAGTGTAAGTGATCATACCCTCATGATTATCTGTTCTTAATTGAGCCCATCATGGCATGAAATGTTCCCTTGGTATTTCTGATTTTCTTGAAAAGATCTCTAGTCTTTCCCATTCTGTTGTTTTCCTGTATTTCTTTGCATTGATCGCTAAGGAAGGCTTTCTTATCTCTCCTTGCTATTCTTTGGAATTCTGCATTCAAATGGGAATTTTTTCCTTTTCTCCTCTGCTGTTCGCTTCTCTTCTTTTCACAGCTATTACAAGGCTTCCTCAGACAGCCATTTTGCTTTTTTTGCATTTCTTTTTCTTGTGGATAGTTTTGATTCCTGTCTCCTGTATAATGTCACGAACCTCCGTCCATAGTTCATCAGACACTCTGTCTATCAGATCTAGTCCCTTAAATCTATTTCTCACTTCCACTATATAATTACAAGGGATTTAATTTAGGTCATACCTGAATGGTCTAGTGGTTTTCCCTACTTACTTCAATTTCAGTCTGAATTTGGCAATAAGGAGTTCATGATCCGAGCCACAGTCAGCTCCCGGTCTTTGTTTTTCCTGACTGTATAGAGTTTCTCCATCTTTGGTGGCAAAGAATATAATCAATCTGATTTCAGTGTTGACCATCTGATGATGTCCATATGTAGTCTTCTCTTGTGTTGTTGCTTCATTCCTGCTCAGTCGCTCGAGGCTATCTTTCTATAGCGGATCAGGCACTGGCACCCCACTCCAGTACTCTTGCCTAGAAAATTCCATGGATGGAGGAGCCTGGTAGGCTGTAGTCCATGGGGTCGCAAAGAGTTGGACATGACTGAGTACTTCACTTTCCCTTTTCACTTTCATGAATTGGAGAAGGAAATGGCAACCCACTCCAGTGTTCTTGCCTGGAGAATCCCAGGGATGGGGGAGCCTGGTGGGCTGCCGTCTATGGGGTCGCACAGAATTGGACACGACTGAAGTGACTTAGCAGCATCGTTCTATAGAGGCATTTCTTAAATTCTTTTTCTTCCTTTTTCTGCTTTCTTTTACTGTTTATTTTTCTCCATAAATATTATATATCTTATATATATATAACTATATATTCCATACATAAAATCAATATTTATTTTATTTATATACACACAAAATTCCTTAGCATACAATATTTGTTTCACAAAAATACTATGTCTCTTTTTAAACTATCTATTAAATCTTGCTCTAAGAGGTTTAATATTGGGTTGAGAGTTTATAAGCTGCCTAAATTCATAGAATATCTTTCTAGCATATTAGTTTATTTTCTTTATCCTTCACTAAGACAAAAGCTATATGAGTACAGATTTATTTTCTTTTATCAGTGTATATCCTCAGCAAAAGGAATGTGTGTACCACATAATAGTTGCTCACTAACTCATTAGAAAAGATCCTAGTGCTGGGAAGGATTGGGGGCAGGAGGATAAGGGAAAGACAGAGGATGAGATGGCTGGATGGCATCACCAACTCGATGGACATGGGTTTGGGTAGACTCTGGGAGTTGGTGATGGACAGGGAGGCCTGGCATGATGTGGTTCATGGGGTCACAAAGAGTCGGACATGACTGAGTGACTGAACTGATCTGAAATAAGTTTTGGAGGAATGAATAAATGTAGGTGTCTGTGAATATCTCTACAATGGTAGTTATTTTCTAATTATGTTTTCATATCAATCTCTCTTACTAGGTTTATTTAAGGTAAGAAACACCACATTTTATGGTGTAAAGGAGATTTATGATAAATATTTGATGAAGGAATAAAGAAAGATGAAGAAAATGATATCAAGAGAGTTGAATAAATTTTCAATCATGGTAATAAGTGGATATCATGTCCATACTTATCAAGGTCTAACTCAAAAACTCATATTGTTTCTTCTATCAGACTGAGTACTCACAAATCCCTGTTCTCTTTGTGTTGCTTATTTCAATAAAGCTTTGTTCTTCATCAGTGCAATAATCACATCTTGACATCTTTATTTTATGTAATATAAACCTAACCAAACAATATATGGTATTAAATATGGATGTTGCATACTCAGCTAGGTTTCAGTACATTAAATGAGGATTTTAATGAATGTAGAATATCATTAGTTTTGAAAAGAAAATACACCCATGCACACCAATGAGTCATTATTTCTACAGAATAAAATGAAATGTGCTATATTTTATGACGTTCAAAGATATTCTAGCATTTTTTATCTAGTCATTATTTCCCTTTGTGGTGAGGTAGTCTTTCATCACTTATTTTACTAGAGTATTTCAAATTATTGCTAATATAACTCTGCACAGTTGTAATACAATTTGAGTAGGTATATTTGATTATTACAGTCTGGGACTGAATTTCCTGCAGAACTGGAATATCATCTATGGCTCTATTTTTATCCCTAGTTTATGTCATTTTGCCCTTCACTTGACTTTCAATATCATCTTATTTCTCTAAGTTGTAAGATATTGTGATCTTTCGTTAAAATAGAAAAAAAAATTAAATCGTTTGAAATGAAATAAAGAACCACACTTTGTTACATTCAATACCAAGAGAGCATCTGTAACTCATTCAGGACATAACAACTCTAAATTGCCCTAAGAACAGGCGAATACACAGTATAATGCATAAAACAAATACAGACAGTCTGATTGTGACTGGCTTAAAGAATTAATCAGCGTACCTTCAGTGCCGGTGCTTGGGAATGATCCTTAGCTTGTAAAACACTAGTTGTTAAAGGTCCAGAGTTTTAGTTTTTTAAGAGAAATTAAAACTTTATCCCGAACATAACCAAGGCAATGGACACTTAAAGAGGTACTAATTATAATACGTGGGAATGAGCAATTTCACAAAGTAAATATCACTTCCTTTATACCTAATCTGTAAATCCCACTTTGGTAAATTAAATATTTTATTTGACGTGGTATACCTATTTTAACTTGCTTAAATCCTTGGGTTAGGGTAGCACTGTGCAGTAATATATTTTAAATCTATTGCATTCTAAGCTAATTGTTTGGAGTTTGTTTATTGATACCTGTAGCTTTTTCCATGCTTTGCATAATCATGTTTTCTATGAAAACAGCCAGACAAAAGCTAACTAAAATAGAAAAAAAAAATACTCTTGGATCTTAATGTATATAAAATGTTATGAGATTTCTCATATACATACATATATATTCTCAATAATGGACAAAGGGGAAATATGATTAGCAACAAAAAGATATACAAATCATACCACCTGGACAAAAAATGAAGTTTATTAAGTTCAGTAAATACATGATGTTATTAGGTGGGTCTTTTTCATTATATGTCATACAATAAGCTGCTAAGCATAATTATACTTAATAGTACATTTGTATTTGATTGAAGCAAATGTATATCTATCTCAATAGAAGCACAACACTATAAGTGTTTTACAAAGTTTAAATAAAGGCTATTTAAAGAATGACAGTTGAAATTACCAACATCCGTTGATTCATAGAGAAAGCCAGGAAATTCCATAAAAAAAAACCAAAAAAAAAACCTATTTCTGCTTCATTGACTACCCTAAAGATTTTAACTGTGAGGATCACAACAAACTGTGGAAAATAGTTAAAGAGATGAGAATATCAGACCACCTTACCTGTCTCCTGAGAAACCTATATGCAGGAAAAGAAGCATCAGTTAGAACCTGAGATGGAACAATGGACTGGTTCAAAATTGAAAAAAAAAAAAAAAAAGAGTATGTCAAAGCTATATATTGTCACCCTGCTTATTTAACTTATATGCAGAGTACAGCATGTGAAATACCAGGTTGGATTACTCTCAAGCTGGAATCAAGATGCCAGGAGAAATATCAACAAACTTAGATATGCAGATGATATCACTCTATGGCAGAAAGCAAAGGGGAACTAAAAAGCTTCTTGATAAGGTGAAAGAGGAGAGTGAAAAAGCTGGCTTAAAACTCAACATTCAAAGAAACTAAAGTCATGATATCCAGTCCCTTTACTCCATGGCAAATAAGTTTAGTTCAATTCAGTCGCTCAGTCATGTCCAACTCTGCAAACCCATGGAATGCAGCATTCCAGGCTTTCGAGTTGGTGATGCATCCAACCATCTCATCCTCTATCAAACTCTTCTCCTCCCGCCTTCAATCTTTCCCAGCATCAGGGTCTTTTCCAGTGAGTCAGTTCTCATCAGGTGGCCAAAGTATTGGAGTTTCAGCTTCAGCATCAGTCCTTCCAATGAATATTCAGGACTGACTTCCTTTGGGATTGACTGGTTATGGCAAATAGATGGAGATAAAGCAGAAACAGTGAAAGATTTTATTTTCTTGGGCTCCAAAATCACTGCAGAAGTGACTACAGCCATTAAAAGATACTTGCTTCTTGGAAGGAAACCTCTGACAAAACTAGACAGAATATTAAAAAACAGAGACATCACTTTGCTGACAAAGGTCCATAGTCAAAACTATGGTTTTTCCTGTAGTCATGTATGAGAGCTGGACAATAAAGAAGGTTGAGTGCCAAAGAAGTAATGCTTTCAAATTGTGGTGCTGGAGAAGACTGTTGAGAGTCCCTTGGGCAGCAAGGATATCAAACCAGTCAGTCCTAAAGGAAATCAACCTTGAATATCCATTGTAAGGATTGATGCTGAAGCTGAAGCTCCAGTACTTTGGCCATCTGATGGGAAGAGCCAACTCATTGGAAAAAACCCTGGTGCTGGGAAAGATTGAGGGCAGGAGAAGTGGTTACAGAGGATGAAATGGTTGGATGGCATCATTGACACAAGGGAGATGAATTTGAGCAAACTCTGGGAGATGGTGAAGGACAGGTAAGCCTGGTGTGCTGACGTCCATGGGGGTCACAAAGAATCAGACACAACTTAGTGACTGAATAACAGCAACAAGGTACTTAATCTTTAGGATAATTTCATTACTTAAAATTACTAATCCATCCCACATGGTGTTAATTGTAAAGAACCCACCTGCCAATGCAGTAGTCTTGCCTGGAGAATCCCATGGACAGAGGAGTCTAGCAGGCTATAGCCCATAGGATCACAGAGTTGGACATGAATGACGTGACTTAGCATGGCACGTCACATCACACCTGTTGAAATAGTTAAAATAGCCCTCTATTTATATATGTACTTACGATATTTTCTAAGAATGCTTGGCAACATATAACTGCTTGATTAATCGTTTGCTTTGTTGATTGATCAGTCTGATTGATCATTTGCTTTATCGAAAGTGTAAACTATTATCAGCTAGAGGGCTTTTTATGCTTTTTTTTAAATTCTTGTAGCAATTTGAGCCTCTGACATCAAATAAGTAATAAAGTAGAATAAAACTTTCATTTTCCAAGGTAGTCAAAATTCAAGGATCTTAGGTAGCCATCTGTTACTTCCAATGCAAGAAATAGCTTTTAAACAATAATATCTTTTAAAATAGAAATTCTGTGAACTGGAATTTAAAAATCTGAAACAAACTCTAAATTATTATGTCACTTTGGGTAATCTCAACTTGTTTATTTCTCACATAAGCAACTTATATTCATCTTACGTAAGGTCTAGAGTAGTTTTGAGCATTAAAATAAGACACTATTTTGAAAATGCTTTATAGTCCTAAAATCACAAACATGAGCCTTTACTAGTTTAGTTAGAATATGTAAACTAGCACTTTTTTTTATATAACCCATTTAATTTCCAGTAATAAGCCTGATCTTATAAGGATTTTAAGAATTTGGTATTTACAAGCAACTTAAAATGTTACAGTAAAAACCAGAATGTCAGTTTAGCCACAGAACTAGTTAACATTCTACAAAGAAATAAGTGACAATTGTAAGGGTTATCATTTCTACCAGCCAGAAATCTACAGACAATATGCATATTTTTCAAAATCTTTTTTTTAGAAGATCATCATATAGCGAGTTTTTTGTATTATTTTTTTATTATTTTTAATTTTTAATTTATTATTTTTTCTTTACATTATTGTGTTGGTTTCGCCATACATCGACATGAATCTGCCATGGGTATACATGTGTTCCCCTTCCAGAACCCCCCTCCCACCTCCCTCCCAATTCCATCCCTCTGGGTCACCAGCCCTGAGCACCCTATATCATGCATCAAACCTGGGCTGGCAATTGATTTCACAAATGACAATTTACATGTTTCAGTGCCATTCTCCCATATCATCCCACTCTTGCCCTCTCCCATAGAGTCTGAAAGACTTTCTATATATCTGCGTCTCTTTTGCTTTCTCACATACAGGGTTATCATTACCATCTTTCTAAATTCTATATATATGCATTAGTATACTGTATTGTTGTTTTTCCTTCTGTGTTACTTCACTCTGTATAATAGGCTCCAGTTGTGTCCACCTGAGTAGAACTGATTCAAATGTGTTCTTTTTTAATGGCTGAGTAATATTCCATTGTGTATATGTACCACAGTTTTCTTATCCATTTGTGTGCTGATAGATTTTTCAAACTCTTTAATAGGCTTACCTAAAGCTGTTCAGTTCAGTTCAGTTGCTCAGTCATGTACGACTCTTTGCTACCCCATGGACTACAGCATCCCAGGCCTCCCTGTCCATCATCAACTCCTGGAGATTACCCAAACTCATGTCCATTGAAATGGTGATGTCTCCCAACCATCTCATCTTCTGTTGTCCCCTTTTCCTCCTGCCCTCAATCTTTCTTATCATCAGGGTCTCTTCAAATGAGTCAGCTTTTCACATCAGGTGGCCAAAGCATTGGAGTTTCAGCTTCATCATCAGTCCTTCCAATGAATATTCAGGACTGATCTTTAGGATGGACTGATTGGATCTCCTTGCAGTCCAAGGGACTCTCAAGAGTCTTCTCCAATACCACAGTTCAAAAGCATCAATTCTTCAACACTCAGCTTTCTTTATAGTCCAAATGTCACATCCATATGTGACTACTTGAAAGACCATAGCCATGACTAGATGGACCTTTGCTGGCAAAGCAATGTCTCTGCTTTTTAATATGCTGTCTAGGTTGGTCGTAGCTTTCCTTTCAGGGAGTAAGCATCTTTTAATTTCATGGCTGCAGTCACCATCTGCAGTGATTTTGAAGCTTCAAAAAAATAAAGTCAGCCACTGTTTCCACTGTTTCCCCATCTATTTGCCATGAAGTGATGGGACCAGATGCCATGATCTTAGCTTTCTGAATGTTGAAATTTAAGCCAACTTTTCTACTCTCCTCTTTCACTTTCATCAAGAGACTCCTTAGTTCTTCTTCACTTTCTGCCATAAGGGTGATGTCATCTGCATATCTGTGATTATTGATATCTCTTCCAGCAATCTTGATTCCAGCCTGTGCTTCATTGAGCCCAGCATTCTTTTGATGTACTCTGCATATAAGTTAAATAGACAGGGTGACAATATACAGCCTTGACATACTCCATTTTTTATTTGGAACCATTCTGGTGTTCCATGTCCAGTTCTAACTGTTGCTTCCTGACCTGAATACAGATTTTTCAAGAGACAAGTCAGGTGGTCTGGTATTCCCATCTCTTTCAGAATTTTTCACAGCTTATTGAGATCCACACAATGAAAGGTTTTGACATAGTCAATAAGCAGAAATAGATGTTTTTCTGGAACTCTCTTGCTTTTTTGATGATCCAGCTGATGTTGGCAATTTGATCCCTGGTTCCTCTGCCTTTTCTTAAATCAGCTTGTACATCTGGAAGTTCATGGTTCACATATTGTTGAAGCCTGGCTTGTAGAATTTTGAGCATTAGTTTGCCTGCATGTGAGATGAGTGCAATTGTGCAGTAGTTTGAGCATCCTTTGACACTGCTTTTCTTTGGGATTGGAGTGAAAACTTGCCTTTTCCAGTCCCATGAACACTGCTAAGTTTTCCATATTTGGGGGCGTATTGAGTGCAACACTTTCACACCATCATCTTTTAGGATTTGAAATCGCTCAATTGGAATTCCATCACCTCCACTAACTACTTTGGGATGTAGTTTTAATTAAAAAGAATGGATTTTATGTGAATTAATTCATGTATCATACTAGAATAGTAAGCATTCACTGTTAGCAATTTTATTATATTTTGTTTTAAATTTATAGATTTGAGTCCTGAGAATTTTTATGCAGATGATAAAAGTAGGTGGATTTTGAAGGAATTTTGTTATAGCAATGTGTTATACCAAAATAACTCAATTATTTTGGTTAAAATATGAATTATATGCCAAAAGTCACAGTGTTCTATCATTAAAAATTATTTTTAATAATTTATTAGCTGACAATATGATGTTCTCCTTCAATTTTCTTGAAAGCAAAGAGTGGGAAATGTCCTGCTTTACATAGTGATGTGTTCCTCACTCATTAAAGTTATTCAATTTCTCACTACTGATACCAATATATCAAATTGTTCTTTTTTTAGTATATAGGATTTTGACATCCCTGGAAAATACAGTCTGTTAATATTGGGGAATATGTGAGAAATATACCTTCCTTTTCGAATGTGGGAGATGAAAACTTCTAAAGGTGAAATAGGGAAGGATGAAATCACAGATGTTTCCTTGGGAGAAATAGTTTTAGAAGAGAATAGAGACAAAAGCAGATATCTCAAAATCATGCCTTTAAGCTCTGTGTGCCTAAGTATCTTCTGGAAAATTATTACACATGCATAATGGAACATTTACCCTGTGTTGAAGATGGTGAGAGCTTGCAGTGAAGTACCCAAAACATCTAAGATACTGCTTGCCAGTGCTCTCTGTGAGGAAAACTATACCTGTGAATAATGAATAAATGAAGTATATGAATGAAATCTATGAGTTTGGGAGGTATAATTGTCGCCATATTATCAAAGAGGAAAATTAAATCAATGTTGAGATTCCACTATATTCACTACTTTAGGTTGACTGCTCTGAAGTGTCTTGACATTTTCATACAAAAGATATTTGGTTGCACATAAAGGATGGTTCCCCTTGGACCTCATGAAAGTGAGTTATGTGTTCTGGAGGCTACTCACAAAGATTCAGCTTCCAATTGGCTAGGATAATTAATATTGCTAGAGGAAATTTTAAATTATAAAATAGTGATTATTCTTTTTTTTTGCCTCATGCATAATTTGTAGGATCTTGGTTCCTAACCAGGGATTGAATCTGTGTACCCTGCAATGGAAGCACAGAGTTTTAACCCAAAGTGGTTAATCTTATATCTCCCAGCCCACTTAATATAAAGTTGTGAAATATACAGGACAAGAATATACATAGAAATGGGTATATTTTCTATACAGATATTTTTTGATGTGCGTCTACCTGTATTATGAAAATGTTATTTCCTTTTTTTATGAAACATCATATTTCCTTTATAGTTCACACATATATGTTTACCAATGCTTGTGTAAATTTTATATACAATGTGAATATTATCTAGTATGTATATTAGGAAGTAGTATATGAACTATTCTTTATGGAATAGCTTTTATTTTGAAGATAAAACTCTGAAAGTTATCAAACAATATTCTTAATATGATCTGGCTTTGCAGTTATAGTAATTATGTAGTTTCTTTTGTGTTTCCTTCAAAAGATTATTGGAAGGGATACAAAGTAAACCATGATACATCAGTAGAATTCTATTCTTTGTATAGAGTGATGATTTTGCTCATTTAGCTAGTGTTCTTTAGAATGTATGCAAGAAAAAAAATCTCAGTGCTAAATTACACATTTCTGACTTGGAAACATACTTTGTAAGAGAAAATTAAAATGAGTAATGTCCTCAAAAATGCACAATCAAGTCTATAGTTGTATTAATTCTTGCCACTTTTGATACTTACAATCATAGATAATTCAATGAAGACAGCTTTGTAAGCAATAAAGTAACTTGGCCCATATATACAGAATCCTCATTACTCGTTTTGCTCCTAAGCTTTATAAAATACACAGAAGGACATACTACATATTGAATTTTGCTTTAGCCCACTTTCAAGATTGTCTCAGTACTAACAAAAATTTTCTGATATTCACAGAATTGTGTAGTAGTTCCTTCCCACATTGTACCAGGTTTGGTCTGTACGATCAATAAAATGCAGCAGAATTGATGATATGTGGCTTCTAAGATGAGGTTACAAAGGCATTGTAACTTTTCTATGCTCTCTTTCTCTTGGATTATTTGTTCTGGTGGAAACAAGCTGTCATGTCGTAAGTACACTCAAGTATCCCTGTAGAGAGATCCATGTGGCAAGAAACTGGAGACTTTTGCCAACAACCCTTGGAAGGGGATCTTTTAGCCTGAAATAAGCTTTCAGATGACTGCAGTTGAAGCCAATATGTTGACAGTCTCGTTAGAGCTGCTGAGAGAAAACCACTTCACTAAGCGACTGCCAAATTGCGGACCCACAAAAATCAGGGTTTTAAGCTGCTAAATTTTGTTACACAGCAATAGATGACGAATTAATATATCTTATTTCAAGTCTTCTCTAGATTCTATTTCTCTCATTTAATTTGGGACAGGAATTGGAGAGCAGCTCATGGTTAGACCTCTGAAAATCTAGTTTTTAGTGTTGTTTTTATTCTTAAAAGCTGGTAGAATGCAGCATATTTTGCTTCCAAAATATGACCTTAGTTTAGGAATTTCATTAACTCTAGTTGAAATTAAAGATCATCCAAACAATTATGTAAAAGTTAATTATATCCATTAATATAAAATATTTAAATTTACTAAATATTAAATTTAAATAAATATTTATAGACTACTCTCTTCAGAGCACTGTGTCAACATTAGCTCATGCAGACATACAGACTTACACTCTCCTCTTTTGTGCATTAACCTTACTCCTATTCTGTCTTATGAGCAGATAGTTAAATAATCAGAAATGTTATACCTAAAATGTGGATGGTGAAATGCTCAGTTTGGAAATTTTCAGTAGGTTTTACAATACTGAAGAAAAATCAATACACCTCTCATGGATTATCTGATTCTAAGCAACTTGGTTTCTTAGTGCACTTGCCAGGGTTAATTATGAGCAAACTGTTCCTTTAAATAGCTGAATGAATTGACTTGCTACATGAAATAATTTGATATAAACCTGCTGATTTTAGTAGTGAAATGAAGTGAAGTGAAAGTTGCTCAGTAGCATCCGACTCTTTGCAACTATCTATCAAAACCAATGACTTTCATGAATAATTATTACTGAGCCCCTAATTTTGGTTGTACATTGATATAAAATGCAAAATTTGAGAAAGGAACAAAAATATTGATTTAAAGAAGTTTTTGATGAATAAAAGTATGTTTGGGGCATGTTGTCATTCTCTAAAAGAGTAATTATTTGATAAAAGTTTGTAATGATAGCTTCTGATAATCCTTATTATTTGTAGGTAGAAAATAGCTCATAATTGCCAGAAATAGATCATTATTTTTTAAAAAAATCCATGTCAAAATGGTTAAATATGCAGAATATATTTTAAAAATTAAACATTAAAATATTAGATACAATCATTGTTCTGTCAATGTGAATATGCGATTGTAGTCACACAATACTTTTGCCCCAGCATCAACCTGACCTTCTCTATTTGGAGCTCTGTTGTCCAGAGCTGACTAAAAACTGTCAATAATTACTGTCAAATCTGCCATACTTCACCCAGATAGAGGATAGCTCCTGAAAAAAAAAAAAGCAGAGCATCAACTCTCAGAAACACTTCAATAATCTGCCATTACTGATTGCTCATAAAAGGAAAAGTCTGATTGTGGAAAATTGGCTTGTTTTCACTAAAAGGACCAAAACAAACATACATGTTTTTAGAGAGGAACAGGGCAAGAGTGCAAAAGGACACCTCATACTGCAAAATAAAGCATGTTCTATCCTTTATCCTTACAGTAAGTGTCCATAATAACAAAACTGAAAAAAGTAATTTATAATTTTATGTAAGTGAGAGTGGAATGAATAACAAAGATTATCTAGAGGGCTCTGTTAATATCTCAATAATGTGTTAAATGTATATATTTAATAAAAAAAACATTGATTCTATGAAATCTATTTTTCTTTGTTTTAGTTCAACAAAATTGCAAATAATGTTTTAATAACCACTGTAAAGTCTTAAATAACATTTTATTAATTTCAGTTTGTTAAGTTTTGCTCTGTTGAGGTCAACAGCAGTTGAAAACTTCTATAAAATTCCTAAAGTATTTCTAAATGCATGAAATAGAGCATACATTTTACACATCATGAGACATTATAATGTGGCAGCCTAAAAAAAATATTTAAAAGTGCCGTGAGTAATGCTGTTAATACACATAACCCAGAAGACCAACATAGAATAAACCTGTATATTTAACAAAGCTTATGGTGTTAGACTACTGAAAGAGATCACCACCTTGGCTGAATCTTTCTGTGTTTCAGAAAGGAGAGTTCAAGGAAACAAATACATACATATATTTACATATATTTTATATATTTAATATTTATTCATAAATGTATGTACTTACATTTGTGTACACTTATGTTTATTTATAAATTCATGTATTTATACCTGTACATAAGTAAATGTACACACTCTACATATATATGTTGAGAGAGAGACAAAAAAAGAAGAGAGGGAGAAGGGAGACTGCATTGAAGTCTGAACTTTGTATAGTTTAGGGAGAATCATTCAAGAAACTGATTGGGAATTAGCCTTGTGACATAATATCTTAATATTTGTAGACACTGCAATGTCATCAAAGTAAACTATCTGGAAAATATTTGCAGATATTTTCTGAAGTAAAGGGTGAGGTTATATACTAATTTCTAGTCTTATCATGCTGTGGCAGAATATACTGGAATAAACAATTGTATTGACACATGGTCATTGTTATCATTAGAAAACATTTTAATGTAATCATGCAAGTTGCTATCATATGTACCATGATTTTCAACATCTTCCTCCTTGAACATTTTCAATGCTGGATTTTTATATTGATAATTGATTTCTAAAATAGAACTATTGTGAAAGAAGTTTTGTGACTATTTTTCACTAATTTTCTCCTTCATAGCCACACAAATATTTTACTTGTTTAAGTGTTTTGTATAACTGGAATGTCACTTTTGCTGATATTTCATATGGAGTTAATTGATGGAAATTTTCTCTTAAAAATTAAAACAAAAACACTATTGAGTGTTAAATAGCCAAACTTACAATGGTTTGAATTTTTTACGAGCTGTTGCTAAAAATGTTAGCAGAAGCAATAGTTCATAACAAGCATAACTACAGAGAAAATTCTATATTAGTTTCAAATTTGGTCAGAGACCACAATCAGAATTAGCCTTTGAGGATCTTTTAGTGCTACTCCCACTGTTAATTTTTCTGTGCACCTTTAATCTTTTCTAAATGAAATCTGTATTTTTTAATAGAATATTGGCCAAGATAAGAGTAATGTTTCCAAAAGTGATTATTGTGTCAAATTCAATATGTGTTCCATTAGGATATCTCAGTTTTAAATACAGAGATAAAAATTGAAAGAAAAATTGTAAACAATCTTGAGCATTACAAGGAATGTGATTATCACTAAGCATAGTATGAAAGAATATTCTGGATTTTTGACCAAAATTTTCTTTTATATCTTTCTTTTTTCTATGTGAACCACTGTGGAAACATTACAATAAGCTCATCTGCAATAAATATTTGTAGTAATTTCAAAAATTCAGAATTCTTGTTTGTTTCTGGCTTTAGTCCAAAGGCCTTCCCTGGTCGCTCAGACAGTAAAGAATCCACCTGGAGAAGGGACTGGGTACCCACTCCAGTAGTCTTGTCTGGAGAATTCCATGGACACAGAAGACTAGTGGGCTATAGTCCATGGGGTCACAAAGAGTTGGCCATGACTAAATGATTAACACTTTAGTCAAAACCCATATCTTTAACATCTCCTAATGATTTGATAATGTACAAAATAAATGTTAGTTTCTCAGCAGGTTTTTTTATCACTGATATCATTTAACTGAAATGAATAATAATGCATTTACGCTTATATGTATGAATTTTGTTAGTGTTGTTGTTGTTCAGTCACCTAGTCATGTCTGATTCTTTGTGACCCCATAGACTGCAGTATGTCAGGCCCCCTTATCCCTCATCATCTTCCAGAGCTTGCCCAACTGGTAATGCCATCTAGCCATCTCATTCTCTGATGCCCTCTTCTCCTGCCCTCAATTTTCCCTGCATCAGGGACTTTTCCAATGAGTTGGCTCTTCACATTAGGTTACCAAAACACTGGAGCTTAAGCTTCACCTTCAGCTTCAGTTTTTCCAGTGCATATTCAGGGTTGATTTGATTTAAGATTGACTGGTTTGATCTCCTTACTGCCCAAGGGACTCTCAGGAGTCTTCTTCAGCACCACAGTTTAAAGGCATCAATTCTTTGGTGCTCTGCCTTCTTTATGGTCCAGTTCTCACAATTGTACGTGACCATTGGGAAGATCATAGCCTTGACTATATGGACCCTTGTCGGCAGAGTGATCTCTTGCTTTTCAACACACTGTCTAGGTATTTCATAGCTTTCCTGCCAAGAAGCAAGTGTCTTCTGATTTCATGGCTGTGGTCACCATCCATGGTGATTTTAGAGCCGGAGGAGAGGAGATCTGCCTCTGCTTCTGCCTTTTCTCCTTCTATTTGCCATGAACTAATAGGGATGGATTCTATGATCTTAGTTGTTTTTTTTTTTTAATATTTAGACTTAAGCCAACTTTTTATACATCAAAAGGCTGCTTTAGTGTTTTACTTGATAAATTAATTTTTATCATTTTCACTTTGCTAGCTTAGATAGTAATTAGTTAGTAATTATTTCATTATGTTTGTATCCCTTCTATGTGTTCAGCCATTCTAGCATCAAATTTCAAAAGTGCTTTTATTAAACCTAACTTTTTTATTGTTTTCTACAAATATATTGTTTCTATTAACACCAGAAGTAAATAAAAATGAAGCATTTTATTTGTAAAGAACATCATGATTATAATCTCTACCCTTATGTCTTCTTTCTGTTGAATTCAGTGAATTGTTTGGAGTTTATTTATATCAGTATTATTTAAATTGTAAAATTGCATGCACTTACTTGCTTTTTGTTGGTGGCTCAGACAGTAAAGAATCTGCCTGCAATGCAGAAGGCCCAGGTTCAATCCCTGGGTTGGGAAGATCTCCTGAAGAGGGGAATAGCTACCCACTCCAGTATTCTTGCCTAGAGAATTCTATGGACAGAGGAGGCAGGCTGCAGGCCGTGGGCGTGCAGAGTCAGACACAATGAGCAATTTTTACTTTCATTTGTAAGCAAACAATATCTCATGGTCAACAAGTAAACCTTCCTTTTATAAAGAATCTGTAGTTGCAGGAATTTTATCTGACCTGTTTAGATTGAAACTTGATTAGAATAATTTCTTGCTAATTTTCATAAGCAACTAAATTTTAATTAAATCAATAAATTTGTAATGCCTTGGCTGCACATTTTGTGTGGATGATATTGGAGAGAAATGTGCTCACTTTTATTGTCTCCAGTTTTTAATAATTTAAGCAGGCTGCTTTTTGAAGATTTTCATATTTTTACTTTTATCTTTCTTAAATTGAATTACTGTTTTCTATTTATAGGATGATTTTTTAAATTATTTTTATTATTCACCCTGAATAATAACTAAATGGCATAAAGAATGATAACTGCATTCATAGTATATACTCACATATCTATTAATCACAAATAATTACAAAACTAAAAGGTAAAAGGTTTTCATACGTTTCTTCTTTTCTAATATATTATAGCATTCTAAGACATTTGAACTTATTTGAATAATAATTAGATATCATACATTTAAATCAAACATTCAAAAATCTAAAAATAATTTGAATTAAAGTTAAACTAAAATCATCTCTTAGAAATAAAATTAATAGCTAAATCTATCACTAAATGACACCTTGTAAATTTTAAAAATTGGTATCATGCTTCCTATATACCTAGCTTAGTGGTGTAAGTGTGAAGTTACTTCAGTCATATCTTACTCTTTGCAACTCCAAGGACTATAGCCTGAAAGTTCCCTCTATCCATGGGATTCTCTAGGCAAGAATACTGGAGTAGGTTGCCATGCCCTCCTCCAGGTGATCTTCCCAACTCTGGGATTGAACCCACATCTTCTGTGTCTCCTGAATTGGATGCAGGTTCTTTACCACCGAGCCACCAGGAGGCCCATATATCTAGTCTTAAACAAGTTTAAAAGGAATATCGATTATTTCTTTCAAAAAGTTTCTCAATTGCTATGTTCATCTAATGTCAGTGCTATGCTAATTCATAAGTACCTCCAGGATTACAAATCGGAACAAAAAGAGAGGCAAGAAAACAGACACAGCGTTGCTGAGAAATCATTCTTTCCTGTGCAAAAGTCCATTAAGCTAACACTTATCTAAGAAAATTTTTGATACTTCATTTTTTATATGCAAGCACTTTTGCTGATGAGTCCCTTCTTCCCTTTAAAGCTATGACAACTCCAACACTGGCAGTGATCTGGCCCTCAAATCTTTTCACTTGCTCTAGCCCTAGAACTAGCTAAAGAAAAGGAAATATGCCTTTTCTTAGGGATCAAACAATGTTAAACATAAGACTGAGTGTCTAGAGTTAGGGGCACGTGGTATCAGTGTTGAGAGATAGATCTCAAATGACATCTTGCTTGAATTTAAGAGTGTTGTGGTAATAAAACTGCTTTTAGTTTTTAATGGCATGCATTTGTATAAGAAAACATTCCAGAAATATTACTTCATAATTTCTGGATAAGATACTTTCAGTTATTTGTGAATGGAGTCAGATTATAGAGAAATCAGTTAGCATAAGTTAATATAATACATTTTTCCTAGAATAAATACAGTAAAATGAGACATATTGGGTTAGGGGGCCAATGTGTGTTCTAAAATTAAATATTTTCTGAGTTTGAAATCTGGTTCCATCATTTCAGAACAGTTCTGTATTTTGCCTTCCATCAGACAGGCAGGCTGTGTCTGCCTTCAATGAACATCACTGGGTCTTTCTCTGTTTTTCTTCCTTCCTCCTCTCACTAATCTGACCTCCTTAGATTTGTGACCTCTTCTTCATCCTCCCAAGGGTCCTTTCCTTTATGTTGATTTCTGCTTTAAGTTGCAGGCAATGGGTTTCTTCTAACTTTTTTTTTTTTCCAAGGAACTTGGAATATAGAGGGAGAAAGGCAGAAAACTACTTTTTTGGCCCAGCTCCAGAATAAAACAAATTTAGAGTCTTGAGGTTTTTGTTTTTGAGTAATAGAAATTCATTGCATTAATATCCTTAAAGAGTCTTTAATTTCTCTGTGATACCAAGTAATTTTTCTATTATCTTGGCTAATTATGGGCTAGAGTGCCTGGAAAGTGGTGGTAAAATGGCAAAAAGGAGAGTTAGGGCTGGGGAAGAAAACACTATTCATACATATAACATGAACATATATACATATGAACATTCATATATAGAGATAATTCATATATAAGAATATTCATACATATATAAGAATGTATAAATTCATATAAGAATATATATACAGTTTGATGATACTTGTCTGACAGAGTTTGTTTGGAAAGATATAAGCAATGCGTATGAAACACCTTGTATAAAATACATAATTGACCAATTGTGGTTATGATTCCATTTAAAATTTTTTAAGTACCACAGTCATGCCAGAAAACTAATTAATTATTACCTGTATAATTGTTAGTATTGCCAAGTTTAGGTTTTTCTTTACAAAATAACACTTGTGAAATGTGGAGGTTTAATTTGCTGAGGTTTCTGTCTTCTGCTGTCAAACATAAATTTCCCTATTTCCTAGTTTCCAATTTATATCTTTAAGTGTTTTGAGAATTGAAAAAAAAATGTAAAAAGTTTTACTTTTTACATCATCTAATTAAGTGACCTTTTGAAAAAAATATCACATCAAGACTAAATTTCACTTGGTAAGCCAGCATTTATGACTGCAGCTTGAAAGCTGACTTGAATATATTCTGTGTCACATTGAATTCATGTGTCTACAAAGGATACCAGTCGAGGCAACTTAACAAACCTGTGCTTGTCAGGTTTGTAACCTAATTTAATACCCTATGGGCTTTACAGCAGATATTTGAGGCTCTGTGTAAATTGAGCTAAGCTTGGTTATACTGAGGTAAACATCAACAAAACTCCATGATTTAAAGTGAAGCATTATTTCTTGTTCAGATACATGGTAATTGTGAGCTTCAGTTGTTTGGGAACACATCTCTGCTCCTCTTCACTCAGGGAAACAGATTTCCATGGAAGGGGTAAAAAGACATGATGAATCATGTACTATCCATCTTGGGCTTCCCAAGCAGCTCGGCAGGTAAAGACTCCACCTGCAGTGCAGGAGATGTGGGTTTGATCCCTGGATTGGAAAGATTCCCGGGAGGAGGGTATGGCAACCCACTCCAGTATTCTTGCTGGGAAAATCCCATGGACAGAGGAGACTGGTAGGCTACAGTCCATGGTGCCACAAAGAGTTGTACATGACTAAATTGACTGAGAATGCATGCATTAACTCTTAAAGACTTCTATCTAAAAGTGACTCTTCTCTTCATTGTCTCAATTGGTAATGATTAATCTCAAGAAGTTAGATGACTTCAAAGAGTTACCACAGGACAAGATAAAGAGAAATAGACGCATGGATAAATGTTCCCTGAGACCCACATTATGCTCTAGTGGTTTTTCAAACAAAGTTATGTTTTGTAGCTTTATCAGATAGCTTGTGGCTACCAAATGTGTTATTTAGATTGATGAAACATTTTTATACTCAATTAAGTAAAATTACAAGTAATGTAAGTAAAGTAAAATTACTAGAAAAAAAGTGAAATTTTATTCTGATTTCTCATTGTTCAAATTTGGTTAGAAGTCAGAGAAACAAACTTAGTGGGTCCTATTTCAGTATGTCCATAGGAAAATAGTACCTATTCCCAGAAAACTGTTTTTCTGTGTTCTATATTAGTGTAATTTTTCTAATCACTACTTCTTAACCATATTTCAATAACAGTATCTGTGTTGCAATCAGACTATTCTCCATCTTTTAATTTAAAATTAGAACTGGCAGAAGAATAGTTAAATGGGTTATGTCATCAAAGAAAAATAAGATATTTGAATTTCATAGCAATAGAAAGTTTAATCCCTTTCATAGTTTTAAACAGTATCATTTCTCCATGCAGACTGCAGGGAAACACATTTATATATTAATGTTATATTTGTACACTTAATGCTTTATAGAATTTTTAACTTTATAAACTAGGAGATTTCTTTCCTCTGTCAAAACCAAACAGAAAGGGGTTAGCAATGCGTTAAGTGCATATATAGTATGGATCTGGATGTAGCATTTCTAGGATATACAGGTATATACAGGAATATTACTTCCATGTTTGCTTTCTGTTCTGAATTTTAATATGGTTCTGTGTATATAACTAAGGAGTGGGTTGTGTGAAAAGATAAACTTATGATTAAACATGAGGCCTCTTAAGAATTTGATAAGTTACATGTTAATGTAAGAAAAACCAGACTGATTTGGGCATTTTGATTTTCTCATATGATCATCTATATAACTTACTGAATATCATTTAGCATTTATCAAATAGCATTTATAATTAGATAGTGATATATTTATAAACTGTTCCATGGGTGTTTAGCAAATAAGTAGAAAAAGACTAAGTGAGCTATTTATTATTCAGGATAATCGATCCATCCCAATACACTTTAACTGTGAATTAACAGTAATAACAACAGCAAAAATATTTAAACATATTTTTGTGATAGGTGATTTTATTTCTTCATGTTCTAGAAAAAAATGAATTGGTTAGTTTACAGTAGTTTTCCCTCCAGCAATATGAGGAGTCAGGTACTTGAAGTATCAGGATGCAGGATGCTAGAAGTCATATAGGTTGAAATTCAGTCTTCCAAACTAACCCCATGTGAGTAAACTATAGACACATCCTCTGTATATTATCAAGGTTGCTAAGATAGAGTACTGGGGTCATTCTGATATTACTTTGTTTGATATACAATTATCACTGCCTTTATTGTATTTGATAACTGATATAGTTAATATATTTACTTTAATCAGAAATCAACCACTCATGCAGAGTTTTTTGTACCATTACCTCACTTAATCTATATTGCAAATATCCCTGCAAAATAGTTGTTATTAGACTTAACTTTAATAATGAATAGCAAGGTACTCAGAGAACATATGTAGCATTCCCAGAGTCTCCCATCTAGTAACCAGAGGATTTAGAATACAATGTTGGACTCTAGCACACATTCTCCTTTGCAGGTATTATACTGAATAGCTGGTGGATTGGAACAAGGACCAACAAATTAAGACTTAAACATTTTTATTTTCTTCTTACTCTGAGTGAAAGGAGTGTATCTTTTTTTTTTTTATCATGTGGTCTTATGTTTATTTGCATTCTTATTATGAATATTGGAACAGATAGAATTTTCCAAAAATATCTACAATATTTAGTATATCCTATTCTACTTTTTTCCAATGTGACTGAAATGTTGCCCATTGAGAGGTGGGGTCTTGGCATCTTATCCCTTTGAGTCTGGCAAATGTGATACTCTGTTGTTTCCTAATCAAAGTCCAAAAAGACAACACAGTTCCACAGGGTTCTCATGGGGTGCTTGCTCTTGGAACGTGGTCACCATGCTCTGAGGAAACCCAAGGACCCCATGGAGAGGAACCAGGTTCCGCAACACTGGTTGAGCTGCCAGCTGAAAGTCAGCACCAACTTGCCAACCCTGTGAGTGAGCCATCTTGGAAGTAAATCCCTTATTCTAGCCATGCCAGCTGACACATCGTAGTTCAGAAGTAGTTGTTCCTGTTGAACCCTGCCTAAATCGGATATCTAGGACCAGAATGAATCATTGTTGTTGTTTCAGACACTAAGCTTTAGGGTAGCTAGTTAAGCAGCAACAGGTAACTAGAATGGTTATCTAAGGTACAATTTTATAAATACAGTTTCAAATTCCGTATATTTAAGGTAAAACAACAAAATGATTTAGTAGATATTTGTAAGGGGTTTTATTTGTTCATGTTCATAACCACTTATCTAGGATGTGACTGTTTTTTGTCTGAACTACTGTAAAATAAAATGTCTTTGGCCTAACAGTAGATAATTACCTCATTAACTCATTAAAAGCTTTTCTCTTATTGAGAAAGAATGCATTTTAAAAGACCACTTTCATAACAGAAATATTTTAAAATCTCTGGTTTGGCAGGAAAATTCAAACTCAAAGGCATCGGTTGTATTCCTGAAGCACTTTTCTTATTAATTGTTAGAGAATGCCAAGGTCCCATTTGGAACACATGGCAAAACAAGCTGATTAAGAGGCTTAGTATTATTTTTAAATTACTTAATTGCCGTTTAATGAAATAGGGAGCTCTAACTTCCATGCTACCTAATAAAATGGTTACTCTGCAAGGAATGAATTGCTGGTTGCACTGACCTTGCAGAGCAAGTTGGGTTTAAAGAAGCCGCATAATACTTTTCTACAATGATGGTATAGGGACTGAAAGCCGTATTCCTGGAAATGTGCATGTTAGCATTTATATCCCTTTTATAATTGCTGAAATAATGGCCAACATACATTAAGAAATGTCTGAGTATTCCACTGGGTGCCCTGATTGCAGTCAAACCACACATATGAACACCTCTTAATTGCCAAAGTAATTTCTAAGGAACTAAAAACACAGTTCATTTGCTTTTCCACCCTGCCCTTGGGAACCTGCAATTCTGCTTCATTACAACCACTCAACCTTTAGCCCTAATCTGTTTCAAAATGGTTTGCAGTGTTTTAGATGTAATAAAATAGCAACCATAGGCAGCCATGCACAAATCTGTTATTTTTGTTAGCACCGCTGCTTCTAATTTTGAAATTAGCTAAGGTTAAAGCCAAGAATTTAGCTACATTAGTGCATTTTTATTATATGTGTCTACTTTTAAAAATATGTGTATATCTCCTCTTTCACTTAATGAATATATCTTTCCTAATAGATCTGAGAGAGTAAACATTTGTTTGAGAGGGGAGAATAGGCTACCTTCTGTTTTATTTACTGATAGCATCTAATCAAACCAACTAGGCTTCCCAGGTGGTTCGGTGGTTAAGAATCTGCCTGCCAATGCAGGAGACACAGGAGACGCCGTTTTGATCCCTGCGTCAGGAAGATCCCCTGGAGGAGGAAATGGCAACTCACTTCAGTATCCCTGCCTGGAAAGTCCCCTGGACAGAGGAGCCTAGCTGGCTACAGTCCACGGGGTCATGAAGAGTTAGGCGTGACTGAATGAGTGCGCACACAATCAAACCAACTAGCTTGGTAAGGAAAAGGAATTTGAGGAGAGTGCATTTACTTAGATTGTCAATCATTACTACTAAACATTAATTACTATGATAAATTTACCATTAGGTTAAAAAAATAAGTCTATGTACCAATTTCTTTTATCTGTACATATGTATATATACATACGTATATATAAACACACACACATCAGTTCAGTTCAGTTTAGTCACTCAATCATGTCTAACTCTGTCACCCTATAGACTGCAGCACGCCAGGCCTCCCTGTCCATCACCAACTCCCAGAGTTTACTCAAACTCATGTCCATTGAGTCGGTGATGCCATCCAATCATCTCATCCTCTGTGGTCCCCTTCTCCTCCTGCCTTTAATCTTTCCCAGCATCATGGTTTTATCAAATGAGTCAGTTCCTCACATCAGGTGGGCAACTATTGGAGTTTCAACTTCCAGTGAATATTCAGGACTGATTTCCTTAGGATGGACTGGTTGGATATACTTGCAGTCCAAGGGACTCTCAAGTACTTCTCCAAAACCATAATTCAAAAGACTCGATTCTTCTGTGCTTAGCTTTCTTTATAGTCCAACTCTCACATCCATACATGATTCCTGGAAAAACTATAGCTTTGACTAGATGGACCTTTGTTGGCAAAGTAATGTCTCTGCTCTTTAATATGCTGTCTAAGTTGGTCATAACTTTCCTTCCAAGGAGCAAGCATCTTTTAATTCCATGTCTACAGTCACTATCTGCAGCGGTTTTGGAGCCCCCCAAAATAGTCTCTCACTGTTTCCATTGTTTCCCCTTCTATTTGCCATGAAGTAATGGGACAAATGCTGTGATCATAGTTTTCTGAATGTTGAACAATAAGCCAGTTTTTTCACTCTCCTCTTTCACTTACATCAAGAGGCTCTTTAGTTCTTCACTTTCTGCAATAAAGGTGGTGTCGTCTGCATATCTGAGGTTATTGATATTTCTCCCAGCAATCTTGATTCCAGCTTGTGCTTCCTCCAGCCCAGCGTTTCTCATATGGTATTAATATATATATGCATCTTACATTTATACATGTGCCATATATATATATATATATAAAATAATATGAGATATATATCTTCTGATAATGATTAAAATTTTAATGTCCATCTTATTTTTACTTTCTTTACCCTACTATCATTATTCTCATTTTTCACTTTTTGTTTTCATCCAATAGCCTTGCCTCTCTGTCACTTTATAAGCTACCTTCTTACTGTATACATTGTTTGCTTATTTGTTGAAAATCATCTAGAATTAACTTCCTCATTCTCAGATAACAATACCCAGACTTGCCTTTTCCTCATACACTTTTAATTCAGGTTGAGTTTATGATGTACTTTTGGTCACTGAAAAGAATTCCCCAAAACTTTCAGGTCTACTAGAAAGGTATATTCTGTTTCTAGTAATTCAGTTAATTGGTTGTAATAACTGATAGCCATCTCCAACCTCACTATGAGGAGACTTTGACTAAGAATGAAGACAGGCTAAGAGATGCACATAGATTTGACTAGTTCAGTTAAGTATTTGGGTCCAACATGGTTTAAGTGATGGATCTCTGTTTCATGAGACAACATGTATCCTTTCCTTGCCATTCCCACCACCCCAGACAGATTATTTTATGCTGTTGTTAGGTCAGTTTCAACTCTTTCTCCTACTGGCAAGTAAAAACTTTCTGACTACAAAATTCTTGATATTTTTTTCTTGTTCATACATTTCATCCCTTTAGATCTTCCTCTAGTATACCCCCCAACCCAACAGTCTATAAAATTTTATTCAACTGACTTCACTTTTTTTCCCCCTTTCCCCCCAATTTTATGTGGCACTGTCTTTTCCATTTCCTTTGGTATCCCTTCCATAAGTGTTACAAGCATCATTCTTTTGCCTCCATGCACTCTTTAGTCAGCTCTGATGTAAACTAAGATATCTTTGCCAAATTATGAGCAAGGAAGACACCTTTAGTAAACCTAGCATGTTTAAGCAAATTCTAGTGAGAAAATAGAGGAAGTGTGTCTTTTTTTTTTTTAAACGTTATTTGAGGGCAACATATCATTTTTTATCTCCTTTGAAGTTTTACTTCTGTGCCATCATCCTTATTTTTAGCAACTAGCCCATTTCAGAAGTAGTAAAGTCCAGAATCCTTTGGATCCCATAAATTGTTTTGAAATATATATGCAAGTTAAGGGAAACCGTGGATATAATTAATAATAATTCAACACAAACAAATAATACTGTTATATTTAATATATTAGAGCTTCCCTGGTGGGTTAGACAGTAAAGAATCTGACTGCAATGTGGTAGACCTGGGTTAAATCCCTGGATTGGGAAGATCCCCTGGAGGAAGGTATGGTAACTCACTCGAGTAATCCTACCTGGAGAATCCCCATGGAAAGAAGAGCCTGGTGCGCTACAGTCCATGGAGTCTCAGAGTCAGACACAACTGAGTGACTCAGCACAGCACATTCCATATATTACATACATGAAATATAGACAAGCCTGAGTAGCAATGCATAATATGTGGTATTTTTATAAATGATTACATCTGCTCACAATCAAAACTCTATTGAAGAAAATTTCTTTCAAAATGTCATTGAACTGAACTATATTTATAAAAATCAAATTAAATGTAAATTAAAGAATGATATGTAAATGGAAACCAACATGTTATCATCATGTTTAAATGACAATCAAAGCTTTATTATCCTTCAAATAGGAACTGACCTTACTTCCCTTGATCAAGATTATCATTTATTTGGCCTAAAACCTTCACCTAAATTCAACAACAGTGCGTATAAATAAATGTGTGATTATAGCTGATAGTGACCAGGTTCACAAATAATCTGGGTGACACCCAAAAAATTCTGGGTAACTTTTTAGTATTCTTTATGTGTAAAAGGCTAAGAAATTCATTTCAACAGTCTAGTGTACTTTGTTATATCATGAGAACTAAAATATTGAATTAGACTTCCTTCTTGTGCTTATAGCTAGAATCTATCACAGGAGAAAAATCCAAGCACAATATTACCCTTTTATAAGAACTATCAGGCTTCCCTGGTGGCACTGATGGTAAAGAATCTGCCTGCAAAGCAGGAGACTTGGGTTAGATCTCTAGATGGGGAAGATCTACTGGAGAAGGGAATGGCTACCCACTCCAATATCCTTGCTTGGAGAATTCCATGGACAGAAAAGCCTGGTGGGCTATAGGCCATAGGGTTGCAAAACAGTCAGACATGACTGAGCAACTAACACAAGTGCTATCATTATAACAAAAGGTATTAGGAGAAGATAAGGCTATGCTATCCCATTATTTCTGAGATAGGTGCTTTTTTCTCTTGGAAGAAAAGCAGTGACAAACTGACAGTGTATTAAAAAGCAGAGACATTACTTTGCTGACAAAGGTCCATATAGTCAAAGCTATGGCTGTTCCAGTATTTTTATATGAATGTAATAGCTGGATAATAATAGAGTCTGAGCTTCAACGAATTGATGCTTTTGAATTGTGGTGCTGGAGAAGACTCTGGAGAGTCCCTTGGACTGCAAGGAGATCAGACCAGTTGGTCCTAAAGGAAATAAGTCCTGAATATTCAATGGAAGGACTGAAGCTGAAGCTGAAGCTCAGATACTTTGGCCACCTGATGCGAAGAGCTGATTCATTTGTAAAGACCCTGATGCTGGGAAAGATTGAAGACAGGAGGAGAAGGAGACGACAGAGGATGAGGTGGTTGGATGGCATCACCTACTCAATGGCTCAGTGAACATGAGTTTGGGCAACTCTGGGCAATGGTGAAGGACAGGGAAGTCTAGTATGCTGTAATCAATGGGGTTGCAAAGAGTGGGACAAGACTGGGGAACTGAACAAAACAAGGTGTGAAGTGAAATGTTTCTGCTCCATGCTCTACCAGTAAACAAGCCTTTTAGAAATGCAGATTCCTAAACCCAGGTGAAACAGAGCCAACTATTTGCAAGCCATCAGCTACTTCCTCCCTGGTAAGCACTGAGGAGCTGGAAAGATATGAGAGGCTGCCATCTGCCATACCCACCATCTCTTAAGGTAAATAAGGCATTAGGATGTGAACAATCAAGGAAGCCAGATTGGCCCCAGATTACTAGATGCATATGAAAGAAATGATTTGAGCAAGCCTAGACACTTGCATTTTCCCAAATATAGAAGTTCCCTAAATCTCTTCAGGTGAGAGATCTGGTTTTTTCTTAATTAACAGTAATCTTTTGTTATTCAGATTACCTACCCTTTGCTACAAATGTGTGTGTATATAGTCTGGTCCTCCCCTGCCTCCTTGGAGTCATCTCTCTGGGGGTTACTTGAGATACTGTCTCCTAGCGGGAGTCCTAATATACCCACTTAATAAAGCCTAAGTCTCAACTTTAAGGTCTCTTAGTTTTTTTTTTTTCTTTTTTTCTTTTTAGTCAACATAGGTAATGACAGATACCATGGATACTGGCATGAGGAAATACTAAGCACTGGATGGAGGTAGGAAACCATTTCAAGCAGAGGATTCAAAATGTTCAAAGAAATGAAAATGTAAGAGTATATTGACAAAAATTCTCTCTTTGACCAAACTTTAATCAGGCTCCTCTGAACCTTGATTTTGACGAGGCCTATATTTTGACCTCTGTCTTTTCTTTGTTCTACCTAGCCTAACTTTAGAAAGAATCCTACTAAGTCAGTTTAGCAAGATATCTAAACTTTGATATCTGATCAATTTCCTCATCTCTTCACCTTTAATGTATAAATTCGTGGCCTGCCTTTAACAAGAATCCTGTTTAGGTCAGTTTAGTAAGAATCCTGCTACACTTGATGTCTTCTCTTAATAACTTTGCATGCATTGACCATTCATATTGGCTATGAAGCCCCAGCTGCATTTCTTGTATTCAGAGTTGAACACAGTTGCTCTTCTTTTTTACAATAATGCTATGGTAATAGTCTTTGCTCTGCTTGGCCTGCAGGGTCTTAGTTCCTCAGTTCCTCAACCAAGTATCCAACTAGCACTCCCTGCAGCAGAAGCTGAGTCTTACCACTGAACTTACAGGGAAGTTGGGAAGATAGTTTTGAATGAATTATTTGCAATTTTAGCATGTCAGAATAATTTTTTGTTTAATAATAGGACACACCTGAAAGTCTTTATTCAGTATGACTGAAAAAAATGTGGAGATTCAATTTTTTTTCTCTGTTTAAGGTAGTTTGCAGTGTGTTTCCAGAGACTGATAGGTAAATATTAAGCATAATGCAGACAAAACATGATAAAGTGCAAAATACAGCCACAGAAAAATATTTTAGGCTCTGGGAAGCCATTTAATTCTAATTTGATAGGAATTGGGAAGGTTTCAAGGAGAAAGAAACAGTTAAGCAAGCCATCAGGGAAGAATAACATGTCAATAAGAAGAGAAGGGAGTGACAGTGAGAAAATGCATTTGAGCCAAAGGGAAATGAGTATTTTAAGTCACTGAATCTTAAAAGCTTGGAGGCTGCTGGAAAATTGAATGCAGTCAGCGCAGTGGATAAAGTAAGTTTTGAATCTGAAAAAGTAGAGTGTGAGAAAATTCAGCTTAAATTTTGTTTTAAGATGACAGGTTGGACACAAGTGTCTCCTTTCATTCCCTGCCAAAGTCTCAGGTAAATGACATAAATGCCACGAAATGGCATATATTGTATGACAAAGAGGCTGAATAAAGAGATTACAATAAAATATTTTGAAAAATAGAAATGGATGAGTGATAATTGACTTCACAAAAACAAAAATCCTGTTACCGAAGGAACATTGGGATAAAAGCAGAACACTTCAGAAACCCCAAACACTAAGGAAATGGTAGCACTGGATACATCTTGAAATGTGGGTGTTTCTTTAGTACAGAATTCAATAGCCTTTAAAGGGAGACAGTATAATCAAAATCTCTATAGCATATCCACGAAGTCCAGCATTAAATGTTTTAAGTATATATGTATTACATACATTAGACATGAAAGAAGCAAAAAAACAAAAACAAAACAAAAAAATGGAACTATAATTAAAAGGAAAAAAGAACGATTGGTCAATAGGAACTGGCACCATAATAACTCAAATATTAGGATAGCAGACAATGGTTTTAAGACCGTCATAAAAGTTCAAAGTAATAAAGAAAACCCACCAGTCAATTGAAGAGATGCCAAAGAAGTGGATACAATCCCTGGTTCAAGATGATCTCCTGGAGTAGGAAATGGCAATCTGCTCCAGTATTCTTGACTAGATAATACCATAGATGAGATCTCTAGTCTTTTTCATTCTGTTGTTTTCCTCTATTTCTTTGCATTGATTGCTAAGGAAGGCTTTCTTATCTCTCCTTGCTATTCTTTGGAATTCTGCATTCAGATGGGAATAATTTTCCTTTTCTCCTTTGCTTTATGCTTCTCTTCTTTTCACAGCTATTTGTAAGGCCTTCTCAGACAGCCATTTTGCTTTTTTGCATTTCTTTTTCTTGGGGATGGTCTTAATCCCTGTCCTGTGCAATGTCACAAACCTCCATCCATAGTTCATCAGGCACTCTGTCTATCAGATCTAGTCCCTTAAATCTATTTCTCATTTTCACTGTGTAATTACAGTGAGATACAAAAAGAATATTTCATGCAAAGATGGGCTCGATAAAGGACAGAAATAGTATAAACCTAACAGAAGCAGAAGATATTAAGAAGAGGTGGCAAGAATACACAGAAGAACTGTACAAAAAAGATCTTCACGATTCAAATAATCACAATGGTGTGATCAGTCACACTCAGCTAGAGCCAGCCCTCCTGGAAGGTGAAGTCAAGTGGGCCTTAGAAAGCATCATTACAAACAGAGCTAGTGGAGGTGATGGAATTCCAGTTGAGCTATTTCAAATCTTAGAAGATGATGCTGTGAAAATGCTGCACTCAATATGCCAGCAAATTTGGAAAACTCAGCAGTGGCCACAGGATGAGAAAAGGTCAATTTTCATTCCAATCCCAAAGAAAGGCAATGCCAAAGAATGTTCAGACTACCACACAATTGTACTCATCTCACACACTAGTAAAGTAATGATCAAAATTCTCCAAGCCAGGCTTCAGTAGTACATGAACCGTAAACTTCCAGATGTTCAAGCTGGTTTTAGAAAAGGCAGAGGAACCAGAGATCAAATTGCCAACATCCACTGGATTATCGAAAAAGCAAGAAAGTTCCAAAAAACATCTACTTCTGCTTTATTTACTATGCCAAAGCCTTTGATTGTGTGGATCACAATATAAACTGTGGAAAATTCTGAAAGAGATAGGAATACCAGAGCCTCTGACTTGTCTCTTGAGAAAAATGTATGCAGCTCAGGAAGCAACAGTTAGAATTGGACATGGAACAACAGACTGGTTCCAAATAGGAAAAGGATTATATCAAGGCTATATATTGTCACCCTGCTTATTTGACTTCTATGCAGAGTACATCATGAGAAACGCTGGGCTGGAAGAAGCACAAGCTGGAATCAAGATTGCCGGAAGAAATATCAGTAACCTCAGATATGCAGATGACCCCATTCATATGGCAGAAAGTGAAGAGGAAATAAAAAGTCTCTTGCTGAAAGTGAAAGAGTAGAGTGAAAAAGCTGGCTTAAGGCTAAACATTCAGAAAACTAAGATTATAGCATCTGTTACCATCACTTCATGGGAAATAGATGGGAAACAGTGGAAACAGTGTCGGACCTTATTTTTGGGGGGCTCCAAAATCACTGCAGATGGTGATTGCAGCCATGAAATCAAAAGATGCCTATTCCTTGGAAGGAAAGTTATGGCCAACCTGGATAACATATTGAAAAGCAGAGACATTACTTTGCCAACAAAGGTCTGTCTAGTCAAGGCTTGGTTTTTCAAGTAGTCATGTATGGATGTGAGAGTTGGACAGTGAAAAAGGCTGAGCGCTGAAGAATTGATGTTTTTGAACTGTGGTGTTGGAGAAGGCTCTTGAGAGTCCCTTGGACTCCAAGGAGATCCAACAAGTCCATCCTAAAGGAGATCAGTCCTGGGTGTTCATTGGAAGGACTGATGTTGAAGCTGAAACTCCAGTACTTTGGCCACCTCATGTGAAGAGTTGACTCATTGGAAAAGACCCTGATGCTGGGAAGGACTGGGGGCAGGAGGAAAAGGGGATGACAGGATGAGATGGCTGGATGGCATCACCGACTCGATGGACATGAGTTTCGGTAGACTCCGGGAGTTGGTGATGGACAGGGAGCCCTGGCATGCTCATGGGGTCTCAAAGAGTCAGACATGACTGAGCGACTGACCTGAACTGAACTGAATCCCATGGACAGAGGAACCGGGCTGCAGTCCATGGGTTCACAAAGAGTCAGATACAACTGAGCGACTGTGTACACATACACTGATGGGTCTAGCAATTATCATACTAAGTGAAGTAAGTCAGAGGAAGACAATTACTATATGATATCATTTATATGTAGAATTCAAAAAATTATACAAATGAGCTTGTGTTTAAAACAGAAACAGACTCGCAGGCTTAGATGTGAACCTTATGGTTACAAAAGGGGAAAGGTAGATAGAGGAATGAATTTGGAGGTTGGGTTTAACACATAAACACCATTATATATTAAATCTTAGTGAAACAGACAACTTCCTGCAATGCAGGAGACACTGGTTCGATCCCTAGGTCAGGAAGTTTCCCTGGAAAAGGAAGTGGCATCCCACTCTAGTATTCTTGCCTGGGAAATCCTATGGACAGAAGAGCCTGGCAGGCTACAGTCCATGGGGTCCCCAGAGTCAGATACAACTTAGCAACTAAACCAACCAATCAAAATAAATAAAATAGATAATCAGCATACTATATAGCATAGGAAACTCTACTCAGTACTTTGTAATAACCTACATGGAAAGAGAATTTGAAAGAGAATACATATATGTATAAATGAATCACTTTGCTATACACCTGAACCTAATAGCACTGTAAATCAATTATATTCAAATATAAAGTAAAATTTTAAAGTATACATATGTATTTGTAATAAATAAATGTTTTTGAACAGTATATATATATGACAGAGATTTCCTGATCTACTTTCAAAACATAGTTAAATGCTTACAGAAGTGTGATAATTTTTTGGGGAAAAAAAAAATAAAAGACTGCTCATAAATTTAAATCAGTTATCTGTTTGGACTGCCTCTGTAACTTATGCCTGAAATCTGACAGGAAGAAATAATAAATAAGGCATCTTAGGTTTACCTTGTAATTTTTCACATTTCAGTCATACTTTAATCATTATTCCAAGAGTAGAAGCATACTCAGATTAAGAATAAAAAAAAAAAAAACTATTCCTTCTACAATCATGTTAAACAACCAATGCACATAACCTAAAAGATTATATGTTCAGATTCTGATGTTAAGGATGATAAATCATATGCATCTGTCTAAACATCTGTTTTAAACTTATCTGCCAAATTCTTTGCAATTAGGAAATACGAAAATCACAGATTATGTAAATAATTATGTATATGTTGATCCTGGAGTTATAAAGTAAGAATGTCAAAATTTGTTAAAGCAATGAAGTGTTTGAAAGGATTTCTAGGATGCAAAATCCATTAGAATGCCATTGTTTCTTGAAAGATTTCAGGTATATGATATAGATGTATTCATGACATATTACAAAAAAGTGATTATGCAACCTGGTATTTTTTCCTGAGAAGAAGGTTATATTAAACATCATCAAGAACAACCACATTGGGAATACCTTTCCAAACCTTCAGTCTTTTAAACATAAGCATCTGGAGGGAAGAAAAAAAAAAGAAAACTGTGTAGGTTTTTTTCTTTTTTTCATGTCTATTGAGCGCCTGTCAAGGAAATGCAGACCTCATAAAGTCTTGGCATCAGCAACGACTTAGCATTTTATCCAATTACCTTTGCCAAGGTCTGAATTCACTGACAGAGAAAGGGTGAGCTGAGTTGAGGAGTAAATTCACTCAAAGTCTGTCCTCAATATGAAACCCAAGAAATGGAACCTTATTTTGTGTTGGAAAAGAGAGACAACATTTTAAGGAATAGAGATCTTTTGTCAGTCATACACTTATAATGGTAAAAATCTTGCTATCAAATCATTGCCAGAATACAATTTTATTGTTAGTTTTTATATGTATATTACTCTATTTGAAAAATTAAGGAAAAAATAAAAGCAATTGTTTTAATCAAATGGAGGAATAGCTTGAGAAGCTAATCAGAAAAAGTCAAGAGATCACTAAACTGCTCTGAGTACAAAAGTAAGAGCAATGGCCAGAGAGGATATGATGTGACTGGGGATACAGATGATGAGGTCAGATGACAAATGATCCTACAGAGGCAGAAAGGGATAATTAGGAAGACTTGTTATGTGACAGGAAATGCAGTCTCTAATCCACACTTTTAAAAAAGCTTTAGTTAAATCTACCTTCTTTATCAATGCCTTCTGTGTTTATTTCAATCCAAAGATATGTGAAATATTCTTCACATAAGAATTTTTTTCTCCTTTTTATACCCTAGTTGTTCAACTCATCATCAGAGAGAAACTATAGAAGTCATTTGAAATCAGACTTGTCAATACAGGGATTGCAGACTTCAGTTTTCAGTAAGGTTACCAGAAGCACATCAAAGTATTTCTGATTATGAAAATCTAAGAAACTTTTTCAGAATATTACAGGCTAGAAATGATGCTGAATTCTGCCTCTGTAAGCTCACAATTTCTTAAGACATCTGAGTTTTTCTTGGCAAAGGAGAAGAGGTATGGAGCAAATACACTTGGGAATAGGATCCACAAAAGACTGATATGTATGTGTGTGTTTGTGTTCACTTGCTCAGCCATGTCCAACTCTTTGTGACCCCATGGACTGTAGCCTGCCAAGTTTCCCCATCCATGGAATTTTCTAGGCAAGAATACTGGAGTGGGTTTCCATTTTCTACTCCAAGGGGTCTTCCTGACCCAGGGATTGAACCTAAGTTTCTTGCATCTCCTGCATTAACAGGTGGATTCTTTACCACTAGCCCACCAAAGACTGGGCTGCTGACAAAGCATAAAATAAGTTTGAAATCACTTATGTTGGCTACCACCAGACAGTAAGGCAATTCCAATGCCAGGGATGATCATGGAAAACAGCAAGAAAATGCCATGAATTGTTGCAGTATTGGCAAGTGATTGACTGAGATTAAGAGAGTTAACAGAGCCTAAATTAGTATAAGTAGATCCAAATCTCCCAAATCATTGTGTTCTCTATGAGAATATCAACTGCACTTGAAAGGATTTGGGGCAATGTGGACATTTGCCAGGATTCGTGTGTAAAATCTCCAAGTGTTTCAATGGGAAGGGGGATAAAGGAGTCCTGAATATATGGATATTAAGAACAAAGGCTCAACACAACAAGAAACTTTAACTTGTTGCATCAAGATAGTGTTAAAACGCTGTTATAAAAACCAGATATCAAAATTCTTGTAGTTATTATAAGAATAAAGCATATTTTAAGATCCAGGTATAAATGCTGTTGAGAATCTTAGGGTGTTGCCTGATCTCAAGCCTCAGCATCCTTTTTCTCTCAAGGAATACTTAATCCTATATACAGCTCTCCTCTCTTAAGACGGGTTTTAACTTAAGACAAAGGGATTTTAAAAGCTACTGCAGGCTTGCCTGGTGGCTCAGCAATAAAGAATCCCCCTGCAATGCAGGAGATGTGAGGGACATAGGTTCAATCCCTGGCTCAGGAAGATTCCCCTGGAGAAGGAAATGGCAGTCCACCTCAGTTTTCTTGCCTGGAAAATTCCATGCAGAGTGGCCTGGTGGGCTACAGTCCATAGGGTCACAGAGATTGACACAACTGAGCATGCATGCACAATGCTAACACTTTGAGTCATGTTCTACTTGACTGCAAGGCAATCTTCATGTGATGTATTTCTTCAAACAAGGTTTCTTTTTCCCTCAAAGACCATCTCTAATTTGTTATGATAAAGGGCTTACTGCTTCCTTATGCACAAGTCCCTGTGTTAGTAACCCATCAAAGATCTTGTTTCTTTAGGACTCAGTTCCTGCCTTGCTTGGTCTTTCAGTACCTTTTCCCCAGAACACATTTGTGTCTGAGGCTCTGTTGTTGTCTGGTAAATGCCATGACACTCCTTTTTGCATCAATAGATAAACCCTGCTCCAGAATTCACAACAAGCCAAGAGTTAGCTGCTGGTTAAGATTAAGGCATCTCAAATCTTAAGATGACATGGTACAGAAACTGCTTCTTCTGTTTACTGGTCTATTTCCCATCACCTACAAGTACTGCTTCTTCTGTTTACTGGGCTGTCTCCCATCACCTACACATGAAATGCATCTCCCTAAAAGTTGGGTTACACAGTCTAACTCTTCTATCTGTTCTGCTGCAACTTTTCCTAAGACAAGAGATCTAGATCTAAGAACTATTTGCTGCAACTATTCCAACAGCATCCCAGAGCATGATATCTTAGAAGATGCCCTGGGAAACCTCAGGTAGAGAGTACGAGGAGGCTCAGAAGTTCAGAATGGCCAGCAATCTGTTCATTCATTAAAAAGTTATCTACTGCCTTCTATATGACAGGGCTATACTTTTAAGTCTTACAGTTTCTCTGCTTAAAAATACTTTCAAAACAATTATGATAGTACAAAATAATAAAATTTTATATTAATAAGAAAAGGAATAAAGGTTTTTGTGCCTTGTGCAGTCTTATAAAGCTGAAAATGATTTCGCTTAGTAATTCCTGTGTGCCAAACACTGCACTAGGTTATTTTAGATGTGATATTTCTTTGTATCTCTTCAACAGACTGGATAGGTGCTACTGTTATTTTCATTGTAAAAAGGAGAAAGTTTTTTGCCTAGAAAATCCGTGGACTGAGGCGCCTGGCAGGCTATAGTCCACGGGGTCACAAAGAGTCAGACATGACTTAGCAACCGAGCACACAGGAGAAAAGGCAACATATCTAGTAAGAGATGAAGCCGAGTTCTGCACCCAGGCAGTCTATGTCTAGTACCTTCCTTCTTTACCATTATGTTGGAAAGCCTGAGCCCTGATCCTGAGACTTTTGAACAAAATCATGGTCAAAAGGAGTCTCTCTTTCCCTAATTATTTCTTTGCCTAAGCAACAGTCCAAAAACTATTCTCAAAACTACGATTTAAATTATTTACTCATTCATTGAATTACTTGCATGCCCTTGCTAAAGAGTAAATATATATCTCTTAAAGATCACTGTCAACAGAGGCCCATTGTTTCTTCTTAAATCATTTTGCAAATGACTGGGCACTCTTCTCCAAGCTGAACGACTTCAATTTTCATGTGTAATTTTGCTAGAGATGAACTATATCTGGACTTAATAAAATATTTTTGACATGACAGATTATTAAATCTTACTTGGAAATGATCAAATTGATTTTCTCATGATGTCTATTTCATAAACAAGAGGTAGACTGAATGGCATAAAAAATGTACTTATATTTATATATACATATGGTATTGATTACTCCCTTTATTGGATTCCATCACAATATATTTAACAGAATTTTTGTAAAGCAAATTCAGTTTCCCAATGAATTCCATCATAAAATTAGAGACATGGCCTTTCAGAATAAAGTTTGTAAAAGAGCTATTTTAAAATATTTCAGTATTTTTATTATTTTTATTAGAGATGGTTCATAGCAAAACCACATCCACTGGGACTGTACAAGCATCTTTTGACACTTGTATAACAGGACTCTGTGCTCCCGGAATATGTCTTTCCTTCTTTTCCCCTGGCTGCATTCAGTTCAGTAGTTTATATATTCAAATATGCACACATATTTTAATAGTTCACTTGTCTGTATGTTAAAGGGGGAAAACATTATTAAAATATATGTGGATTTTCAGATATTTGAAATGTAACTTATAAGACTATGCATTGAATCTTGATAAGAATTGCAATAACAGAATCAAGGAATTAATATAGTTCTAGTTTATTCAATTAAGATGACATCAACTTTATTTTGTTCATTCACAGGATTACATTTTATAGGAATATTTAGAGATAGAAGCCATCAAAATGATAACATTCAGAGTGGGAAAAGATCTAGAAACCATTCACATTTGAAGAAGAGCTAAAGAATGAGAGGATACTTACAGGTGTACTGGTACCTATTTGAAAATAACTGAATACCTGTAATGAAAACAAGCAAAAGAAGATTAGGTATCAAAAAGTTGAACAAATACTGAAAGTTGAAAGTGTATAGATTTCTATTCAATATAAGAAGCTCTTTTTTAATAATTATAATTGTTCCAAAATGAATCCTTGTGTTACAAGTCTGTTCAACCAAGGACAGAATAATATCTCTTTCTTCCAGAAATTCTTATTTGGAGAAATTCTATACTATTTTTCAAAAGTGTGTTTTGTTTTCAAGGCATAGGTAAATACTCAACACAATTCAGAAAGAATGTGTTGAAATAATATTTAGTAACATTAGTTTAAGGACACAAATAATCACAAGAAATTTTTGATATGCACCCAGAGTTAGGAACCATGATTGACCTAGATCAAAATGCTAGAAGAAATCTAATTAGCAAGTCAAGGATGATTACTGGTGAGACTGGTATCTGTACTATGATGTGAAGTATAAGGAAAGGATACATATACAAAAAAGGATTAGTGGAATGGGCAAGGCGGAAGCAAGAGAGTAAGTTGCTGTGAAAGTATAGGTCACTGCAGGTGTCTGTAGTACAAAGAAGAAGGCAGTGGGAGTGAATACAACAGGTGAGGAGTCTGCTTATGAGTGTGCTCAGTTGCTTCACTCATGTCTGACTCTGTGCAACCTTAGGGACTTACAGCTTCCCAGGCTCTTCTTGTCCATGAGATTCTCTAGGTATGAATACTGGAGTGGTTTGCCACACCCTCCTCCAGGGGATATTCCTGACCCAGGGATCGAACCTGCCTCTTTTACACCTCCTGCATTGGCAGGCGGGTTCTTTGCTGCTAGCACTACCCAGAAGCCCTGAGGTCTCGTGCCGGGGTCCAGCCTCGGTGGGGTCCGGGGGTCTTGAGGGATGAGTGACGTCAGCGGAAGAAATGAGCTGAGTCGATGTGTGGTGATGAAGCAGTCTCTCTTTATTGCTGTTAGTTTTGTAAGGTGATGGAGAAGTCTCTCCAAAAGGAGATGGAGAAGTCTCTCACTTTATTTTTGTTAATTTACAGTTTTATAGCCAAAAACCATCCCCATTACATCACAACTGTTTTATGCAATCTTTTGTTTTCTGCCTACCATCAACAACTTTAACGTTAAGCTCATTTTCCTTGCAAAAGGTTGGATTTCTGCATAATTAGACTTAACAATAGTATGTTTACCATTTGAATGTCTCTAGCATACTTTTTATTCAGCATAATGTGGGCATATATACACTGTCTTATAAGATAGCCTTTTCAGCAAAGATAAAAACCTTGCAACTTATCCAGGAAACATAGGGCTAGAATCTATCTCAAAGAGAGGGGGTTGTAAAAACTCACTTTCCATATCTGAGAGGGAAGAAGGCTGTAAATGGTTACTTTACTTTAAGAATGTATGCATTTCTTTTTTCCCCCCGGAAAGGTGTGCCTCTTCACTCATCTCGGAATATTCAGGGATTGACAAGGGACATCAAAAAACAGCACACAGGAAGCCTCCTGCCAAATGTTCCCTGACAAGGTGCAACTATGTAGAAGCTAGAAAGAGAGGCTTAAGCTTGAAACTGTTTTATTCTATTAACCTATTCTGGTTTTTACAAGGAAAGAGAAAAGAAGACAGACAGTTTAGCAGCACTGCTTTAACAATGAAACCCTATTGACCTTACAACTACTAAAAGGAATTCCTATGTCTACACTACCCTAAAGCAATCAGTGTCTCCAACTATGCTGGCCACAGTTATGAGCATTCGTAAGTCTCATTCCAGGCTGGTTTCTTCAAGGAAGGGAGCCTCTTCTGTGGAGTGGTCGGGGGAGTGGAATGTGGAAAGGTGACCCAAGTACGAGCCCTTCTGGTGGGGGCTTTGCCATGACCCCCAGAGAACTCTTGGTAAACTCCCCAGTAACTAGTAGGAGGTATAGTAATCTATTTAAATGTCCCTTATTCCTCCTTAGTCCTCGGGAAAGGGAATCTGCCTTCCCTGATCCTCTGAGGGAAATAAGGTCTGAGGGAATTATCTCAGGATGAATTTTTTCTAACTGGGACTGATCTGAGATGAGCTAAAACATAAACAGATGAGCATAAACAGAACTTCCCAAGAAAATACCAGGAGGGGCCTTGCCTTGGGATGCCCCGAAGGAAAATCCACTTTGCAGTTTCCTTCTCAGTCTCGTGACTTTGTCATCTGAGTGAGGAGGCATCCTGACAGTCTCCTGGCAGTCTGGCTTAAATACATATGATTTTTCAGGCCCAACTAAAGGACCCCCGGTGGGCCAACCTCTTGGACATTCCACATCCCTAGACTGAGTAGAGGCCTTCCTGGGCCTTTATCAGGAGAGGAGAGGGGAGGAGAAATTTTGAAGATACTCTTCTTCTATCTGACTTAGAGCTCAGAACTTTTCTACTCCTATCCTTCCTCCTTCCCCTCTCCCAGCCTGCGGTTTCATAAAACCTGCAGAAGCACTTTGTTCTGGGCTTCATCAGTATTGAGGCAGTTCTCCACTTCTGTACTGATCCACCTGACTTTCTATTAGTGCGATTTCCTGGGAAAAATGCAACAGCGGGGGCATCAATGCTTTCTCTCCTGTAGCCAGTTGCTTATATATCACAGTATGTAACTAAAGGTTTGATTGTTACTTTCATTTTGGCTTGTTATTTTATCTGACACCTGGCACCTCAGCTTCTCCAGCTCAGCTCCATATCCCACAAAAGGAAGGATGTGATCATTCAGAGTCTAAATAGTGTGGAGGTTTTCCGAGAAGTAATCCACATGAGTAATAGTGAATGTTAAAATTAGTCTTTGGTAGTGGTTATGAGAATGCTGGATGAAATTGGCAGCTGTCTAGGAGGTAGACTGCATAGAACTAGATGATTGGTAATGTAAGATTATGGTAAGTCATGAAGAGTAATTGGGCTTGATTTTTAGGTTCATTTCTTGGCTTTGGATAGCCTGAGTTTTTCACTCACATGATAAGTAATACTGAAAGTAAATCAAGTATGTGTGGGGATAATTTCAGTTTGGGGTATGAGGAGGTACCTGTGGGATATGCAAATAAAAATGGTCAGGATTCACTTGACCAATCACACTTATATTTAAGAAAAAGAGGAAGAGAGAGAGAGCGAGAGAGACAGGTTGGGGTGGGGGGTGGTGGGAGATAGAGAGAAAGAAAGAAAAGCTAGTTTTTAAAGTATATTCAGAGAATTTTTAAAAGTAAATTAAATACATAAAGTAGCTAATAATAGGTTAAAATCCTCAATTAAAAATGGTATAAAGAAAAGAGAAATGAGAAATGGTGTTATTCCCAGTATATAAGGCCTGGAGTATGGAACTGATGAAATACACTAAAATTTAATGGTCAGAAGAAAATTTACCTCATTGATTTCTAAATTTATAATTTAAAACTCACCAGATAGATGTTCTTCCAAATTCCCCAAAACCCAAGTTCCCCCTCACTTTAGGGTCTCTGAAACAAGTAATTTTTCTCTACTTGGAAAATATTTACTCCCTACCTTCCCCTACTTCTGCCCAGCCATCTACTTCACACTTGCTGGCCTCAATTTAAAAATCCTTCATCCCCAAGGTGTATAGAAAAAAAAAAAAAAATCAGAAGGGTGGAACTAGACAGTCTAGTCAAATCCCAACTCCTCTCACCTGAAATCTCTGTGACATTGCCAAGTCTCTTAACCATTCTGCACTTGAGCCTCTAGTCATTTTAAAATAGATAATAAGGATTAAATACCAGAAGCATACAAATCAGTGGTAGAGCAGAGAAGTGCTCAATTAATATTTACAACCACTGTGCTGCTCTCTCAGCACTTGGTATTCCCTATAATAGGCTTGAAATCCTGGAAGAGCAGGGACCATGACTGCCTCCTTAATTACTCTCTCCAGGATCTAGGATACAGAATATGCTCGATAACTCTTGGTGGAATAAGTGACTCAAGATTTTTTTCCAGTTTATCTGCTTGTGGAAGTTTCCATCATTTTTGAATATGATGAATACTCAAAGACTATATTTATTAATCAGGTTATATATAGTTTCAAGGCTTCCCAAGTGGATCCATGCTAAAAAATTTACCTGCCAATGCAGGAGACATGGATTTGATCCCTGATCCCTGGGTCGGTAAGAGTCCCTGGAGAAGGGAATGGCAACCCACTCCAGTATTCTTCACTGGAAAATTTCATGGACAGAGGAGACTAACGGGCTATAGTCCGCGGGGTTGCAAAGAGTCAGGCATGATTGGGCACACATGCAAATGGTTTCAAGGATAAGAAACCCTGGTTTACAATCCCAGCTTCTGCTTTAGCTCAGAAAGATTTTCTTATGTTTATATTGCAACATTTCTTTTATTTTCCTTGCCTTGTTTACTCCTAATGTAATAACTGTAATTTAAAGATAAACCCTTTCTCAGTGATCAGTGCAAACAAATAGAGAAAAACAATAGAATGGGAAAGACTAGAGATCTCTTCAAGAAAATTAGAGATACCAAGGGAATATTTCATGCAAAGATGGGCTCAATAAAGGACAAAAATTGTATGTACCTGACAGAAGCAGAAGATATTAAGAAGAGATGGCAAGAATACACAAAAGAACTGTACCAAAAAGATCTTCATAACCCAGTTAATTACGATGGTGTGATCACTCACCTAGAGCCAGACATCCTGGAATGTGAAGTCAAGTGGGCCTCAGGAAGCATCACTATGAACAAAGCTAGTGGAAGTGATGCAATTCCAGTTGAATTACTTCAAATCCTAAAAGATGATGCTATGAAAGTGCTGCACCTAATGTGTCAGCAAATTTGGAAAACTCAGCAGTGGCCACAAGATTGGAAAAAGTCAGTTTGCATTCCTACCCTAAAGAAAGGCAATGTCAAAGAATACTCAAACTACTGCACAATTGCACTCATCTCACATGCTAGTAAAATAATGCTCAAAATTCTCCAAGCCAGGCTTCAATAATACCTGAATCGTGAACTTCCAGATGTTCAAGCTGGTTTTAGAAAAGGCAGAGGGACCAGAGATCAAATTGCCAACATCCGCTGGATCGTTGAAAAAGCAAGAGAGTTCCAGGAAAACATCTATTTCTGCTTTATTGACTATACCAAAGCATTTGACTGTGTGGATCACAATAAACTGTGGACAATTCTGAAAGAAATGGGAATACCAGACCACCTGACCTGCCTCTTGAGAAACTTGTATTCAGGTCAGGAAGCAACAGTTAGAATTGGACATGGAACAACAGACTGGTTCCAAATAGGAAAAGGAGTGCATCGAGTCTGTATATTGTCACCCTGCTTATTTAACTTCTATGCAGAGTACATCATGAAAAATGTTGGGCTGAATGAATCACACACTGGAATCAAGATTGCTGGGAGAAATATCAATAGCCTCAGATATGCAGATGACACAACCCTTATGGCAGAAAGTGAAGAAGAACTAAAGAGCCTCTTGATGAAAGTGAAAGAGAAGTGAAAAGGTTGGTTTAAAGCTCAACATTCAGGAAACTAAAATCATGGCATCTGGTCCCATCACTTCATGGGAAATAGATGGGGAAACAGTGGAAACAGTGGCTGACTTTATTTTTCTGGGCTCCAAAATCACTGCAGATTGTGTTTGCAACCATGAAATTAAAAGACACTTACTCCTTGGAAGGAAAGTTGTCACCAACTTAGATAGCATATTAAAAAGCAGAGACATTACTTTGCCAATAAAGGTCTGTCTAGCCAAGGCTATGGTTTTTCCAGTAGTCATGTATGGACGTGAGAGTTGGACTATAAAGAAAGCTGAGCACTGAAGAACTGATGCTTTTGAAATGTGGTGTTGGAGAAGACTCTTGAGAGTCCCTTGGACTTCAAGGAGATCCACCAGTCCATCCTAAAGGAGATAAGTTCTGAGTGTTCATTGGAAGTACTATGTTGAAGCTGAAACTCCAATACTTTGGCCACCCGATGCAAAGAACTGACTCATTTGAAGAGACCTTGATGCTGGGAAAGATTGAGGGCAGGATGCTAAGGGAGTGGCAGAGGATGAGATGGTTGGGTGGGATCACCGACTCAATCGACGTGAGTTTCGGTGGGCTCTTGGAGCTGGTGTTGGACAGGGAGGCCTGCCGTGCTACAGCTCATGGAGTTGCAAAGAGTCAGACACAACTGAGCGACTGAATTTAACTGATAGATGAACCCCGAGATGTATCCTACAGATCTATCTCTTTGATAGGCTTTACATCCTCTGATTTGGGAGAATTTTTAAATGGTGGCTTCTAATTCATTACCTACTTTCTGCAGAGAAACTCTGATTTTATTTATTCCAGCATGCTTTTAATTTCTGTTAACAGACAGAGTTTGTTTCTTTTTGTTGTTCAGTTGTTAAGTCGTGTCCAACTCTTTGGGACCGTATGGACTGCAACATGCCAGGATTCCCTGTCCTTCATTATCTCCCAGTTTCCTCAAATTCATGTATTGAGTCAGTGATGCCATCCCACCATCTCATCCTCTGCTTCATCTTCTTTTGCCTTTTATTTGTGTATTTATGTATGTAGCTAGTTAGTATTTCATCCTTTTCCTCCCTAATGTTTGTCGAGTCTATTGCTACTAAGATTCACATTATCCCTGTTCCTCATATTTAACAGAGACAACACTCTTTTGAATCTCTTTTCAGGCTACTATACGGGTATTATATAATCTCTTGTCATTCATCTTTTTATAGAGTACATGGCACATAATGTAAATATTTTCCTCAGTCTTCTGATGCCATTACTCCTCTGAACCACCCAAACTTCCTTCCTTTCATAAACAAAACAAAACAAAGAGTGTTGCTCATCATTCAGTTATACAAAAAGTTGAGTCACAATCCACTGCAATCAATCCTGGAAAGTGTCCCCTAAAGGGAATTCAGGGTAAAAATAAATAAATAAATAAATAATGAAACATTCTGTGCTTTGGGGGCAATAGATAGTTCAGATGCATATCTAAGGAAGAATTTCAATGATTTCAGTTTCTTGTATTTTTCCATACATAGCAAAGCACTGATTTGAAATATCAGTTCTTTTTGGTTAGCAGTAATCTCTTGCTTGACTACATGTATTTCCCAGCCTTAAAATTCACACACACACACACACACACACACACACACACACACACACACACACACTCCTCTGCCACTGAGGAGCAATTCCTCAAAGTTATGTGAGACACTCTCTCCCAGGCTATAATCCTCATTATAACTGAAATTCACTGCTTGTATGTTGTATATTTTTTTTCAGTTGTTATTTTGCTCCATCCTTCTTTCCTAATGTAGAGGAGGAAAAATAATTTTCTCTTTACCCTTCTAGGTCCTTGGCTGAGGTCACGTTTTAATAAAATACATATTAAAAGAAGAAATACAGAAGTTTAGTAACATGTACCATGCTATTCAGTCACGTCCGTCCCTTTGCCACTCTATGGACTGTAGCCCCCCAGGCTCCTCAGTCCGTGGGACTCTACAGGCAAGAATACTGGAGTTGTAAGGTATAGTTCAGGGGAGGCAGAAAAGGAGAGACGACCTCAACAGAAGTAGATTACCTTTATTTAGGCAAGGAGGGGCGACAGTCTGCCTAACAACCAGGCTGAGTACCCAGTGGGATCAGGGAGGCTCCATATTTATAGCGAGGTTTGTGGAAGCGATAAGGGAACATTAATCAGGCGGGATGTTTTGGGTATTCTTCAGTTGAGATGACATTTGTAGTTGGGCAGGGGGTGATAAGTCTCCTGGGCAGGTGTAGGGGGTGGAAGGTTTCTGGACAGGGGGTGATATGTCTCAGATAGATGCAACTGGCCTGGAGCATCAGGGTAGGACCTAAAGTTCTCTCTTTTTTCTCCAAAGTTAGATGATTCAGCAAGGGCCTTTGAGACTGTTTTTTTTTTTTTTTTTTTTCCTTCTCTAGGCCCAAAAGACTCCTTCAGGATTGCGTTGCCATGCCCTTCTCCAGGGTATCTTCCTAACCCAGGGATTGAACCCATGTCTCTTAGGTCCTGCATTGTCAGGTGGGTTCCTAATCATTAGTGGGTTCTTAATCATTACATTAGTGCCACCTGGGAAGCTCCCTCCTGTACATATGGGAGATACCCTGGAAAACTGAGTAACTCTCAGAAATGACTCAAGCCACCATCTTAAATACAATCATCAACTGAAGACAAAAGAAAGATGTTGATGAGGGTGCCAGTAATGAGATTGACAGGAAAAAACAGAATAAACAAGGTATGGTTGTTGTGCAGATTTAAATCAGTTATTTCTTCATTGGCAAGAATTTCTAGAGATTTGGTCATCCTCTTTCTGCTACAGAGAGGGAGATACCTTTACAAATGGAGAGTTTTCTTTTCTTTTTTTTTAATAAATGTAAATATCAGAAGGGTCATGTCTACCCTATTTTCAGAGTTTTCTTATCTCTGCTGTTTCTTAAAAATCATTAGCCTAATATGATCTTTATTCCAAAGAGGCATATTTTAGAGTGACAAATCTTCTCCTTTCTTCCCTCCCTCCCTTTCTTCCTTCCTTTTTAATTTGTCTACTTTTTCTTGATTGAAGATTGATTTATGTAAGCCTATATGACAGGTTATCAAATGTATCTTTTATCTATGTATAGTATTCATATATTCTGCCACCATTTTTTGCCACTTAGTCTTAAATCCAGGAAGCACTGTGAAGACTTAGATAGTTCCTAGATAAAGCTGGCATTCAAAAAACCCAGCTTACTTTAATTCAAAATGTATTATAATTTCCCCAGTAGAGTAAGAGTAATTCTGGTTTCAGTCCAGGAACACTTCAGTGGAGTCATGACTAAGAGAACAGGAATGAAGTTAAGAAGTGGTTGAAGCTATTAGTTAAGGAATGCTATTCCTGGAGTATCAACACTGCCTGAAAACATGAATACAAACAAAAGCTTTGGCCAAAGTAACTTTGTGCCCTTTGCCCCTCACTCTAGAGACTTGTAGTTCTCCCACAGGCCATTTATCTTCCCAACAATTGTTTCCTTTATGGTGCTATCTCTCCAGCCATCTATCGTGATGGCAGACAGAACAAAGTAAACTGATAAATTGCAGGTAGCAGTGTAGTCAATAAATGTCTCAGATCCCCAAATGTGTTTTACCATGTCCACCATGAAAACATTGATAAATTCAAGTATGGAGGCCTGAAATTTTCTTATGACATAAGGGAGGGAGTAATGACTGAGGAATATCATTTACTTGATTAGAATCAAAGTTATATGGTTTACAAGAAAAATGATCACAAAGTAAGGGAAAGAAGAAAAATCAAAGAACTATTTCTTTAATAAAACTACAATATTTTATCCTTGTTTACATAATGTGAGGATGAAACTTGATGACAACACTCATGATTAAGGTAAAATATAGGGATTCATGACTAATGCACTACAATGATAAAAAAGGAAAAATAAAATTTTTAATTAGATGAATTAACTCTACAAGCCGATAAACCATAAAAGAAGAATTAGTTGCTAAGACCAAGGCAATTCTAAATATAAGTTAAATGGGAATGTAGGAAGTAAATACTGCATAATCGAGAATTTAATTTTTTCCTGTGTGACTCCCATAACTTTGTTAATTTTAGTTCTTATGCTTCTCAAGGCTTGAGTTGGTATTTCACTTCACATGGACAGCCCCAATTTATTGCATATTTGGGATCTAGAAAGCAAGAATATTCCCTATTTTGCAAAATAATGCCATTTTCAGTGCATCTGATAACCACCACATAGCATCACTCAATAGAATAGCTATAGACTTATTCCACTTTTGTTTATGTCATTATTTGCCCTACATTTTGTTATTAATTCTTTGTGTATTACCAGGCTACAGTGGCTACATTTAATGGCTCAGTTTGGCAAGATTTGAATTCTGTTTAATACAGTTAATTAAGAATATTTTACTGTGCTCAGAGTATACTGGTTACCATACATGATTTCTCTGATAGTACTCTAATATTACTTGAAAAATTATATGGATCACTTTAATTGGTTAATGTTACTTTTAATAGTCCTCTTAGGGCCCTATATTACGTGATTACCAATAACTTAAATAATAACACTATCTTATCGGCTATGAAAAAATGCTGAATCTCAAGAAAAATATATAAATATATATCATAATTTGAAACTTGAAGTGTACTTTAGTTTGAAAATCATCTTAATTTAAATAAACATATAATAGACACCATCTTACTTCCCATTCTAAAACAGAGTCCATGGAGTTAGAAACTAAATGAACCCAACAAGAAAAGAATTATTAATTCATTTCTTCATTCAATAAATATTTATTGAGCATCTAATATATGTTATGCTACCTTCTAAGTACTAAATAATGGCTAGAAGGGTAAAGGTCCCTACTTTATTGGAGCTATCCAATTTAGAACTTGAAAATGTGGCATTGACAGGTAGCTTTTGACTTATTGTTACTAAAGCATTTATTATTATTTTATTATGTTCTTGGTGTTGCCAGTCCAGACGATCATCTATATCTATCACTTACTCAGAGAATGGCCTTAAGTAGGGCTCACTAAGCTTTTGGAAGCCTGGACCTAATAGGACAATGGAAATAACAATGGAAACAAAATGGATGCATGTGCTGGTGTATCTGCAGACATTTTGCCTAAGCAACGGCAGGTTCTCCTCAGTATTTGTCACTTTGTACTGACCCTCATTTGTGTTTACTTGTGGGCAATGAATTGTATTCTTATAAAACCCTCTGGCTGATGTCTGTATTTTGCAATTATAAACTTTTCACACATTGTTTTTTAAACAGAACATATAATTAACCTCAGAATGGCAAGAAGAAGGCAATCTGCCCCATTTTTGCCAATAATACACTGCAATCTCTCATTTTTTAGTGAATGTTGAACCATAAAACGTGAGCCACATTTACAAATAAGTTTTCTAGTAAAAAAAAAAGTCAATGGTTAAAAGTCAAAAGCATGCTAATATTTACTCATATATATATATATATATATATAATATAGCAATTTTATCATATAATCAATGTAAACTTATCATTGAGATGTTTTGTATTCTTCTGTTTTAAACTAGATCTTCAAATCCTGTATTTTACACTATAGCACATTTAAATATACAGTAACCAAAATTCAAGGGCTCAGTAGACACATGACGCCAATGGCTACAATATTGGACAGTGCAGTTCTGGAACACTGATGTCAGAGTCTCTTCAATAACAGAAGATTTAACAGTCCATTATAGAAACTGGAGGTCCAGCTTCCAGACCACATATAAAGAAATTGAAAGTCATCATTACCAACCCCATAGCAAAATAAAAGCTCAATACACTGAATTCCAATAACGTGTAGATCAAAACAAACTATCAAAAATTCTTAAAGATGGGAATACTAATCCACTTTACCTGCCTCCTGAGAAATCTGTATGGAGGTCCAGAAGCAACAGTTAGAACTGGACAGGGAACAGCAGGCTGGTTCTAAATAGGAAAAGGAGCATGTCAAGGTTGTATATTATTACCTTGCTTATTTAATGTATATGCAGAATGCATCATGTGAAATGCCAGACTGGGTAGAGCACAAGCTGGGATCAGGATGGCCAGGAGAAATATCAGTCACCTCAGATATGGAGAAGACACCACACTTCTGGTAGAACCAAAGAGGAACTGAAGAGCCACTTGATTAAAGAGGAGAGTGAAAGTGCAGTTCAGTTCATGACTGAGTAAAGTCGTGTCTGAATTTTTGTGACTCTATGGACTGCAGCACACCAGGCTTCACAGTCCATCACCAACACCCAAGCTTGCTCAAACTCCTGTCCATTGAGTCAGTGATGCCATTCAACCATCTCATCCTCTGTCGTCCCCTTCTCCTCCTGCCTTCATTCTTTCCCAGCATCAGAGTCTTCTCCAATGAGTCAGTTCTGCACATTAGGTGGCCAAAGTACTGGACTTTCAGCTTCAGCATCAGTCTTTCCAATGAATATTCAGGACTGGTTTCCTTTAGGATGTACTGGATAGATCTCCTTGCAGTCCAAGGGACTCTCAAGAGTCTTCTCCAACACCACAGTTGAAAAGTATCAATTCTTCTGTGCTCAGCTTTCTTTATAGTCCAACTCTCACATCCATACATGACTACTGGAAAAACCATAGCTTTGACTAGATAGACCTTTGTTGGCAAAGTAATGTCTCTGATTTTTAATATGCTATCTGGGTTGGTCATAACTTTTCTTCCAAGGAGAAGTGTCTTTTAATCTCATGGCTGCAGCTACCATCTATGGTGATTTAGCAGCCCCCCAAAATAAAGTCTCTCATAGTTTCCATTGTTTCCCCATCTATTTGCCATAAAGTGATAGGACCAGATGCCATGATCTTTGTTTTCTGAATGTTGAGTTTTAAGACAACTTTTTAACTCTCCACTTTCTCTTTATTCAAGAGGCTCTTTAGTTCTTCGGTTTCTGCCATAAGGGTGGTGTCATCTGCATATCTGAGGTGATGGATGTTTTTCCTGGCAATCTTGATTCAGCTTGTGCTTTCTCCAGCCCAGCATTTCTCATGATGTACTTTGCATATAAGTTAAATAAACAAGGTGACAATATGCAGCCTTGGCATGCTCCATTTCCTATTTGGAACCAGTCTGTTTTATAATGTTCAGTTTTAACTGTTGCTTCCTGACCTGAACACAGATTTCTCAAGAGTCAGGTCAGGTGGTCTGGTATTACCATGTCTTTCAGAATTTACCACGGTTTACTGTGATCCACATTGTCAAAGGCTTTGGCATAATCAATAAAGCAGCAGTAGATGTTTTTCTGGAACTCTCTTGCTTTTTCAATGATCCATCAGATGTTGGCAATTTGATGTCTGGTTCCTCTGCCTTTTCTAAAACCAGCTTCACATCTGGAAATTCATGGTTCATGTACCGTTGAAGCCTGGCTTGGAGAATTTTGAGCATTACTTTACTAGCGTGTGAGATAAGTGCAATTGTGCGGTAGTTTGAGCATTCTTTGGCATGGCCTTTCTTTGGGATGGGAATACAAACTGACCTTTTCCAATCTTGTGGCCATTGCTGAGTTTTCCAAATTTGCTGCCATATTGAGTGCAGCACTTTCACAGCATCATCTTTTAGGATTTGAAATAGCTCAACTGGAATTCCATCACCTTCACTAGCTTTGTGTGTAGTGATGCTTCCTAAGGCCCACTTGACTTTGCATTCCAAGATTAAGCAAGAGAGTTCTAGAAAAACATCTACTTCTGCTTTATTGACTATGCCAAAGCTTTTGACTATGTGGATCACAACAAACTGTGGAAAATCTTCAAGAGATGGGAATACCAGACCACCTGATCTGACTCTTGAAAAATCTGTATTCAGGCCAGGAAGCAACATTTAGAATTGAACATTGTAGAACAGACTGTTTCCAAATAAGATGCTGTGAGTGATAACAGAATCATGATTATCTGGGTTGTGAAGATCTTTTTTGTATACTTCTTCTTTGTATTTTTGCCACTTCTTATTATCTTCCTTGTGGCTCTGCTGGTAAAGAATACGCCGGCAATGCGGGAGACCTGGGTTCAATCCCTGAGTTGGTAAAATCCTCTGGAGAAGGAAATGGATACCCATTCCAGTATTCTGGCCTGGAGAATTCCATGGACTGTATAGTCCATGGGTATGCAGAGAGTCGGACATAACTGAGTGACTTTCACTTTCACTTTCTTTTAAGTCCATACCATTTCTGTCCTTTATTGTACCCATCTTTGTATGCAATATTTCCTTGCTATCTCTGATTATCTTGAAGAGATCTCTAGTCTTTTCCATTCTATTATTTTCCTCTTTTTTTATGCATTGATCAGTGAGGAAGGCTTTCTTATCTCTCCTTGCTATTCTTTGAAACTGCATTGAAATGGGTTTATCTTTCCTTCCCCTTTTTGTCTTTCACTTCTCTTCTTTTCACAGCTATTTGTAAAGCTTCCTTGGACAGCCATTTTGCTTTTTTGCATTTATTTTTCTTGGGGATGGTCTTGATCCCTGACTCCTGTACAATATCATGAACCTCCATCCCTAATTCTTCCGGCACTCTGTCTATCATATCTAATCCCTTGAATCTATTTCTCATTTTCATTGTATAATCGTAAGGGATTTCATTTAGGCCATACCTGAATGGTATACTGGTCTTCCCTACTTTCTTCAATTTAAGTCTGAGTTTGGCAATAAGGACATCATGATCTGAGCCACAGTCAGTTCCCAGTCTTGCCTTTACTGACTGTATAGAGCTTCTCTATCTTTGGTTGCAAAGAATATAATGAGTCTGATTTCAGTATTGACCATCTAGTGATATCCATACTTAGAATTTTCTCTTGTGTTGTTGGAAAAGGATATTTGCTGTGACCAGTGCAATTTCTTGGCAAAACTCTATTAGTCTTTACCCTGTTTCATTCTATACGCCAAGGCCAAACTTGCATGTTACTCCAGGTATCTCTTGACTTCCTACTTTTGCATTCTAATCCCCTATAATGAAAAAGACATCTTTTTTGGTTGTTAGTTCTAGAAGATCTTTTAGGTTTTCATAGAACCATTCAGCTTCAGTTTCTTTTTGGGGCATATACATGGATTGCTGTGATACTGAATTGTTTGCCTTGGAAATGCACATACATCATTCTGTCCTTTTTGAGATTGCATCCAAGTACTGCATTTCAGACTCTTTTGTTGACTACTCCATTTCTTCCAAGGTATTCTTGCCCACAGTAGTAGATATAATGGTCATCTGAGTTAAATTCACCCATTCCATCCATTTTAGTTCACTGATGCCTGAAAAGTCAACATTCACTCTTGACATCTCCTGTTTGACCACTTCCAATTTAATTTGATTCATGGACTAACAGTCTAGGTTCCTATAAAATATTGCTCTTTACAGCATCAGACTTTACTTCCATTACCACTCACATACACAACTGGGTGTTGTTTTTGCTTTGGCTCTGTCTCTTCATTCTTTGTGGTGTTATTTCTCCACTGATCTCCAGTAGCAAAGCAGGCACCTTCCAACCCGAGAAGTTCATCTTTCAGTGTCCTATCATTTTGCCTTTTCATACTGTTCATGAGTGAAAAAGCGGGCTTATAACTCAACATTCAAAAAAGGAAGATCATGGCATCCAGTCCCATCACTTCATAGCAAATAGAGAAACAACAGAAACAGAGAAAGACTTTATTTTGGGGGGCTCCAAATTCACCTCAGACGAAGAATGCAGCCATGAAATTAGAAGACCTCTGCTCTTTGGAAGAAAAGTTATGACAAATCTAGATAGCCTATAAAAAGCAGAAACATTACTTTGCTAACAAAAGTCCATATAGTCAAAGCTATTGTTCTTCCAGTAGTCATGTATGGATGTGAGAGTTGGACCATAAAGAAAGCTGAGCCCCAAAGAATAGATTATTTTGAACTGTGATGTTGGAGAAGACTTTTGAGAGTTCCTTAGAATTTAAGGAGAGCAAACCAGTCCATCCTGAAGGAAATCAGTTCTGAATATTCATTGGAAGGACTGATGTTGAAGCTGAAGCTTCGATATTAAGGCCACCTGAAGTGAAGGACTAACTCACTGGAAAAGACCCTGATGCTGGGGAAGGTTGAAGGCAAGAAGAGAAGGGGACGACAGAGGATGAGATGGTTGGATGGCATCACTGATTCAATCGACATGAGTATGAGCAAGCTTGGGTGTTGGTGATGGATAGGGAAGCCTCGCATGCTGCAGTCCATGGGGTCACATACAGTAGGACATGCCTGGGTGACTGAACTGAACTGAACTGCATCTTGAAAGACCTGTAAAATTCATATCCCGCTTACAAAGGATCCTCTAGGGAAACCCAAAGGCATCAAGATAAATAATGCAAGGACACTATAGGACATTTTAGCCTCTGATGCCTACAGTTATGAGGACATGTGATGTCCAATTACAGGATGCCACATCTTAGTCCCTCTTCTTAGTTGTCGTGTGGGCCTCCATCATCAATCTGATTTGAGGACTCAGCATCTCTTGCCTACTCATATTACACTGAAATATTTTTGAACTAGGGTTTTTTGATGATGAATACTTATAGAATATTTATAACCTAACAAGGATGAAGTCTAAAAGTTTATATCTCTCTCTGAGTGGATGTGTAAGTGTTAAGCATGTATTTCTCCACTGTCTCCATTGATGAATGTGTGTGTGCTCAGTTGCTTCGTTCGTGTCTGACTCTTTGTCACCCCATGGACCATAGCCTGCCAGGCTCTTCTATCCATGGGATTCTCCAGGCAAGAATACTAGAGTGGGTTGCCATGCCCTCCTCCAGGGGAAATTCCCAACCCAGGAATCAAACCTGCATTTCCTGTGGCTCCTGCATTGCAGGTGGATTCTTTACCACTGAGCCACCTGGGGAAGGTCCCATTAATGACTATTCTTTTACATTTGAGGAAACATTTTGGTAATGGTATTTCTGAGACCATTATTGAGGTGTCCATTTTCTTAAAAAAAATTCTTTCTAAACACACACCAATATAAACACAATACAATGTTTACTTGGTTGATTCTCTGGACTACTTGGTTATAAGAAAAGCATGTATGTAAGAAACATAGTTCATGTTACTATACGGATATGGCAACTAGGATGTGATTGCTCCCCAAATCATTTTGTTAATGCTTAGATTCTGTTCTGGCTTTGCTATATAATTAATGTGTAAATAGTTGTATTTTTCACTTTCTTTCTCACTTTACATTTAAAAAAGAACATGTGAAACAGCTAAATCAAAACCCTTACTAATATCCATGATGAATAAACAAATACATTATTTATACTTCTTTAAACTGTCAGTTACTCAAATAACATTTCTGCCTAATCTACATTAATGAAGGTTCATATTTAATCAAAGATTTTTTTTAATATATATAAAGAAGGGAAAAAAAACTTATGGGAAAAATAGTAAACTAAAGCTAAGAGATTTACCAAAATCCTAGCAGACATTTCTCTTAAATGTGAAGTTGATAAAGAATTAAAATCTCTTTCTTCAGCTCCACACATACATACAGATTTTCAGCCAGCTCCAGATTGTTGCTATAACCCCAAATTCAGACAGAAGGTCACCTTGGGGAGAAGACTTCTTGGGGAGAAGACTTCTATGTACTTTAGTTCTAACAGTAACCCTGAGAAACGAGTTTTCAAAAATAATGAACACAGACCTCTTGGCACAAAATTCCTGCGAACTATCTATTAAACTGATTCTTATTTGTCTACCATTAACTGAGGAAAATAAATTGAAAGTATTCCTAAATATTAGAGTTACAAAGGTATTTTATATTACATGACTTAAAGAGAAATTTCAAACTTCAGCAGACTCATCACAGAAATCCTTAGAACTGGAGCAGTGAATAAAATGTTCCAAGTCAGTCCAGAAGACCACATACAAACATCTGGTATAAACTAGAAACTGGGTTCAGGTTTGTACATTATTCATGAACATTAATGTTTTATGTATTAGATCAGTAATTCTTGTCGTGAAGATCTAGGCAAAGCACCATGATACAAGGAAAGTGTTCATCAGAAGTAGGCAACAATAGCACAGTTTTGTCATTGTCAACCCAGTCTTTATTAAATATTAAGTACATGATGTTTCATGCTTTAGAGCTTTTCTGGTGACTCAGTGGTAAAGAATCCACCTGCCAATGGAGGAGACAAAGATTTGATCCCTGGATTGGGGAGATCCCTTAGAAGATCCCTTAGAAGATCCTTAGAGAAGGAAATGGCAACCCACTCCAGTATTCTATTTTTTTTTTGATTGAAGGATAATTGCTCTACAGAATTTCATTGTTTTCTGTCAAATCTCAACATGAATCAGTCATATATGTACAAATATCGCTTCCCTTCTGAACCTCCCTCCAATTTCCCTCCCATCTCCTTCCCCATCCCACCCCTCTAGGTTGATAGGGTGTCCCTGTTTGAGTTTCCTGAGCCATACAGCAAATACCTATTGGCTATCTATTTTACATATGGTAATGTAAGTTTCTATGTTACTCTTTCCATACATCTTACCTTCTCCTCCCTTCTCCTCATGTCCATAAGTATATTCTCTATGTCTGTTTCTCCATTGCTGCCCTGTAAATGAATTCTTTAGTAGCATTTTTCTAGATTCTGTATATATGCATTAGAATACAATATTTATCTTTCTTGCTCTAACTTACTTCATGCTGTATAATAGGTTCTAGGTTCATCCATCTCATTAGAACTAACTCAAATGCCCTCCTTTTTATGGCTGAGTAATATTCTATTGTGTATATATGTTACAAGTTCTTTATCCATTCATCTGTCAGTGGACATTTAGGTTGCTTCCATGTTCTAGCTAAGGTAAATAGCATTGCAATGAACAATGTGTCTTTTTCAATTTTGGTTTCCTCAAGGTATACACCTGGGAGTGGGATTGCTGGGTCATATAGTGGTTTTATTCCATTTTTTTTTTTTTTAAGAAATCTCCATACTGTCTTCCATAGTGGCTGTATCAATTTATACTCCCACCAACAATGCAAAAGCATTCCCTTTTCTCCACACCCTCTCCAGCATGTATTGTTTGTAAAACTTGATGATGGCCATTCTGACTGGTGTGAGGTGATATCTCAATGTAGTTTTGATTTGCATTTCTCTAATAATGAGCGATGTTGAGCATCTTTTCACATGTTTGTTAGCCATCTGTATATCTTCTTTGGAGAAATGTCTGTTTAGGTCTTTTTCACACATTTTGATTGGGTTGTTTGTTTTTCTGGCATTGAGTTGTATGAGCTGCTTGTATATTTTGGAAATTAATCCTTTGTCAGTTGTTTCATTTGATATTATTTTATCCCATTCTGAGAGTTGTCGTTTCACTTTGCATATAGCTCCTTTTGCTGTGCAAAACCTTTTAATCAGGTCCCACTTGTTTACTTTTGTTTTTATTTCCATTACTCTAGGAGGAGGACCATAGAGGATCTTGCTTTGATTTATGTCACAGAGTGTTTTGCCTAAGTTTTCCTCTAAGAGTTTTATAGTTTGTGGCCTTACATTTAGATCTTTTATTCATTTTGAGTTTATCTTTGTGTATGGTGTTAGGAAGTGTTCTAATTTCATTCTTTTCCATTTAGCTGTCCAGTTCTCCCAGCACTACTTATTGAAGAGGCTGTCTTTGCTCCTTTGTATATTCTTGCCTCCTTTGTCAAAAATAAGGTACCAATGTAAATGGATTAAACACTCTAACCTAAAGACACGGACTGTCTGAATGGATTGAATGGATATGTATATATGTATATATGTATATGTTTCTTTACAAGAAACCAACTTCAGACCTAAAGGCATATATAGACGAAAGTGAGAGGATGTAAAAATAGATTCCATACAAATGGAAAGTAAAAGAAAGCTGGAGTAGCAATCCTCATATTAGACAAAATAGACCTTAAAATAAAGAAGATTAAAAGAGAAGGAAGGTAACTACATAATGATCAGGGATCAGTACAAGAGGAAGACATAACAATTGTAATTATCCACTCCAGTATTCTTTATACTTACCTGAGAAATCCCAGGGACAGAAAAGCCTGGCAGGCTATAGTCCATAGGATCAAAAAGAGTCAGACACAACTGAGTGACTGAGTACACATGCTTCATGCTTTGCACTAATTTCTCAATTAATCTTTAGAATAATAACATGGTACAGATATTTTTATTTCCCCATCTATCAGATAAATCTATTTTATTTATCAGATTAATCAACTTTATCTGGCAGATAAATCAACTAAAGTTTCACATAGTTAGTTACTTCTTCAATATCACAAAGGTACTAAAGGTGGAAAATTTATTTCTTGAGCCTTTACTTAAAGCTTTAGGACTTACTTAAGAACTATACTCCATCTAAATGTATATGTAATATGTATCATAGTATTTAGCCCTTATTTAAGTACTGTATTCCATGTAAGTGATCTTTGAATCCTCTGTATTATTTTCTGAGATAACCCACATTTATTAAATGATTGTCTCCAAGCAAAAGTCTTGAACAATCTCAGTTCTTTTCAGTCTCTCAGTCGTATCTGACTCTTTGGGACCCCCATGAATTGCAGCACACCAGGCTTCCCTGTCCATCACCAACTCCTGGAGTCTACCCAAACCCATGTCCATCGAGTCGGTGATGTCATCCAACCATTTTATCCTCTGTCGTCCCCTTCTCCCCCTGCCCCCAATCCATCCCAGCATCAGCGTCTTTTCCAGTGAGTCAGCTCTTCACATCAGGTGGCCAAAGTATTGGAGTTTCAGCTTCAACATCAGTCTTTCCAATGAACAACCAGGACTGATCTCCTTCAGGATGGACTGGATGGATCTCCTTGCAGTCCAAGGGACTCTCAAGAGTCTTCTCCAACACCACAGTTCAAAAGCATCACTTCTTCAGCGCTCATCTTTCTTCACCATCTACCTTTCACATCCATATATGACTACTGCAAAAACGATAGCCTTGACTACTGAACTTATTTTAAAATCTTTTCTGAATATTCTTCCCTTGCAAATTAGTTCTCATGATTTCACAGTCATATTTCTACTTATATCTGGAAATCTTTGAGCTAAGACTTCTGTTTTCCAGGGTGATTGCTACTTTTTTCTCCACATTTACCCAGCCAAAAGATTTTCCTCAAGAAATATTTAAAACTGGTATTGACAATTCTCTTCTCATTTTGCTTCAGTGGTAGCAAATCCCTTATTTGGATAATTTTTGTGTTTATATCTTCATTAGGAATATAAATCTGATTTATCTTTATTTCCACTGAATGTTTTATTTTGATGTCCAGTAAGTTTTTGATGAGTTTTTAAAATTTCAAACTTGTTAAATTGACTAACTTCACAAAATGTATATTTGGAAGAAGAATGGAGACATAAATATATTAGAATGTTAGTGATCAGTACTGACTTTTGGAAATGAAAAAAATAGCTTGTTTGAGACCAAAGATTCTTCAGATATTAAATATAAATTTGGAAATTTTAAAAAAACTACTATTTGAAGGAGCTAGAGATATATTAAAAGTAGCCAGAAACAAGGGAGGAAAAGTATCCTTCCCTATTAAAATAAGGATAACGCATTAGGAAAGATTTGCATTTGTGTGCCTTTTCATGGCAAGGCAACTAGAATTCAAAGGAGAAGATAAGTGTTTGATTGAGAAGTCTTTGGAACGAATTTAGGATTGTCAATGAACCTGAAGAAACAAGGGGGAATTCTGGAAAGAAATCTTCTAACAAAGAAACCTCAAGGCTTTGACTGACCTCAGAAGCATGCATGTGAATAACAGACTCTGAAGATTCTGGTGGAAGGTGGCATCAGCGGTCAGGCTGAAGAAATGGAGACTTTTGATTGTGATCTACCACAGGGATGTGTATTTGTTTTCTGTCACAGCATAATAAATTACCAAGAACTTGGGTTGCTTAAAAAAATACTCATTTATTATCTCACAGTTTCTATAACTCAGAAGCCTGGTCATAGCTTAGTTGGACCCTCTGCTTAGGGTCTTACAGGCTGCAAAGCATCAGCTGGGGCCAGAGTATCCTTTGAAGACTGAAGTCATCTCTTAAGCTCACTCTCTCTTTTGGCAGGATTAATTTCTTAGCAACTTTTCTCAGATCCCAGAGTTCACCAGAACTTTCCTAACAAAGGACCCTTCCTGTAATAAGGTAGTTTTCTTCCCAGCACCAGCAGGAGAGAGTCTTCCTAGTCTAAGACAGAGTTCTATATAAGATAAGATAATGGGTATGGCACCATATCATTTTTTGCCATATAATGTACAATAATGAAGGAAGTGATAATTCATCTACTTTGCCATATTCTATTGGTTAGAAGTAAGTCACAGATACTTCTCAAATGGATTATCCAGGCTTGAACATGGGGCCATTCTAGGATATGTCTGCCACAGAAAGGCAGAATTTAGTTTAGTCAAGTTAATGCCTACAAGACCAGAATATTGTGGGTTATAAAACAAAACAGTCTCTATTGCATACTATCCAGATGTCTAATTAATAATAAATATTTCCTTGAGATAAGCATAAAAGGAAAAAAAGAGTCATATTCAAAATTAAAGTAGTCCATTGAAATGAACTTGAGATGAAACAATTTGAAATTAACTGACAGAGAGAAATAAAGGCCAAATGCAAAGAGTAACCGTGAAACTGGGGCTTCTCTGGTAGCTCAGTGGTAAAGAATCTGCCTACCAATGCGTGATCCCTCGGTTGAGAAGATCCTCTGGAGAAGCAAATGGTATTGCATTCCAGTATTCTTGCCTAGAAATCCCACGGACAGAGGAGTATGGCAGGCTACATTCCATGGGGTTGCAAAAGAGTCAGACATGACTTATAGACTAACCAACAACAATCATAAATTTAATTCTGGACAAGCTAATAAAATAATTATAAAGAACATTAGTGAGACAACTCCTACAATTTGACTATATAGTATAGCTTAAGTAGTAATATCCTATTAATAATACAATTTCTAGTTTTAAGCATTGTACTATGACTATGCAATATGATTGGAGAAGGAAATGGCAATGCATTCCATTGTTTGGAGAATCCCATGGACAGAGGAGCCTATATATACCTATATCTGTATCTATCTACCTATCTATTGAGATAGAGAGAGGGAAAGCAAGAGAGTAACAGAGAGAGAGAGAGGAAAAGAAAGAGGAGTATTGATAAAGTGAATAGGCAAAATTGTTATAATTTGTCAGTCTAGGTAAAGGATATATAGCATTTCTTTGTAATAGTCTTATAATTCCTCTGTACATTTGAGGTTATATCATCACAAAATTTTACAAATATGTTAATATTGGTTATATATAATTGACGTTTATCCATATTTAGCTTTCATAAAAGTATAGATGTGAAGGACAGGGAAGGCTGGCGTGCTGCAGTTCATGGGCTTGCAAAGAGTCACACAGGACTGAGTGACTAAACAACAATAACAACTGAAAAAAATAGTATTTCCACACTTCAAAGTTTATAGTATTGTTCTTAAAATAAAAACCATGACATTATGCTGCTCACCAAGTAAACGATTACTGACAAGTCTAAATATTATAATAGAGTACCAAAAATCAGAAATCTTTCAAGTATTTGGCCCATATAATGCAATAATATTCATTCTAGATTATTAATTTAAATTGAAATAGTCCCCTAACGTGGGTTCTTTATAACATTGCTTGATTGTGTCTGAAGTAAATTAACTTTGGAAAAACTAGTTAAACTAAATTATTCAGCTCACAGACATACCTGAAGAGGAAAACAAAATATTCAGGAATTCAGCTTTAACTAATTTATTTATTCATTCATCAACAAATACTTATTGATTCTACTGGGTACTGGGCATTGTAATAGGGAAATGAAAGTTCAGTTAAGCGCAGTTCAGTCACTCAGTCATGTCCAACTCTTTGTGATCCCATGAATCACAGCATGCCAGGCCTCCCTGTCCATCACCAACTCCCAGAGTCCACCCAAACCCATGCCCACTGAGTCAGTGATGCCATCCAACCATCTTATCCTCTGTTGTCCCCTTCTCCTCTTACCTTGAATCTTTCCTAGCATCAGAGTCTTTTCCAATGAGTCAGCTCTTCCCATCAGGTGGCCAAAGTATTGGAGTTTCAGCTTCAACATCAGTCCTTCCAATGAACACCCAGGACTAATATCCTTTAGGATACACTGGTTGTATCTCCTTGCAGTCCAAGGGACTCTAAAGAGTCTTCTCCAACACTACAGTTCAAAAGCATCAATTCTTCGGTGTTCAGCTTTCTTCATAGTCCAACTCTCACATCCATACATGACTACTGGAAAAACCATAGCCTTGACTAGACAGACCTTTGTGGACAAAGTAATGTCTCTGCTTTTTAGTATGCTGTCTAGGTTGGTCATAACTTTTCTTCCAAGGAGTAAACGTCTTTTAATTTCATGGTTGCAATCACCATCTTCAGTGATTTTGGAGCCCAGAAAAATGAAGTCAGCCGCTGTTTCCACTGTTTCCCCATTTATTTGCCATGAAGTTATGGGACCAGATGCCATGATCTGAAAAAGCCAACTTTTTTACTCTCCTCTTTTACTTCCTTTTTTTTTCCCCCCTTCATTATAACAGTTTTTAATGAAAGCTGTAGACAAGGTGACTTTATTCCTGCATCTTCTCAATTGTTTCTTCCTTATATTTGCCCTCTTTTCCTTTCCTACTTGGCAAGATTTGGCTTTGCATTCGAGGAGCTTTTTGTAGTCTTTGTCCAGTTTTAGTCTGGTGATAACCACCTTGCTGGGGTGAATGCCCACATGGACAGTTGTACCATTAGCCTTCTCCCACTGCATTCATTCAATGTAGATGATGTATTTCTTTCTGTAAACCTGGACTACTTTGCCAATTTGCTGCCCTTTGCAATGCCCTCCTACAACCTGAACTTCATCATCCTTTTGGATGGGCATGGATCAAACATTGTACTTCTGTCTTAGCTCTTTAGAAAGAGGAGAAGACATAATTCTCCTGAGAATGTGGAAAGGTGCATTGAAATGCCTTTTTCGATTCTTGCTTCGGTCAGAAGTCACAAAAGGATTGAACTTCATATTGGCCGCTGACGCTTCAGCGATGGACACAGAAGGGAAGAGCTCCTCTTTCACTTTCATCAAGAAGCTCTTTAGTTCTTCTTCACTTTCTGCCATAACCGTGGTGTCATCTGCATATCTGAGGTTACTGATATTTCTCCCGGCAGTCTTCACTCCAGCTTGTGCTTCCTCCAGCCCAGCGTTTCTCATGATGTACTCTGCATAGAAGTTAAACAAGCAGGGTGACAATATACAGCCTTGACGTACTCATTTTCCTGTTTGGAAGCAGTCTATTGTTCCATGTCCAGTTCTAACTGTTGCTTCCTGACCCGAATACAGGTTTCTCAGGAGGCAGGTCAGGTGGTCTTGTATTCCCATCTCTTTCAGAATTTTCCACAGTTTATTGTAATCCACACAAGTCAAAGGCTTTGGTATAGTCAGTAAAGCAGAAATAGATGTTTTTCTGGAACTCTCTTGTTTTTTTGATGATCCAGTGGATATTGGCAGTTTGACCTCTCGTTCCTCTGCCTTTTCTAAAACCAGCTTGAACATCTGCAAGTTCACAGTTCACATATTGTTGAAGCCTGGATTGGAGAATTTTGAGCATTACTCTATTAGTGTGTGAGATGAGTGCAAGTGTATGGTAGTTTGAGCATTCTTTGGCATTGCCTTTCTTTGGGATTGGAATGAAACTGACCTTTTCCCATCCTGTGGCCACTGCTGGGTTTTCCAAATTTGCTGGCATATTGAGTGCAGAACTTTCACAGCATTATCTTTCAGGATTTGAAATAGCTCAACTGAAATCCCATCACCTCCACTAGTTTTGTTAGTAGTGATGCTTCCTAAAGCCTGCCAGATTCCCTCCCCAGAGGACAAAGGAGGAATAAAGGACATTTAAATAATTACTACACCTCCTCTCCTTACTGGAAGTTTACCAAGAGTTCTCTGGGGTTCATGACAAGGCCACCACCAGAAGGGCTCTTATTTGGTTCTCCTTTCCACCTCCCACTCCCCCAACCACTCCACGATGGAAGCTCCCTTCCTTGAAGAGACCAAGGGAATGGGAGTTAGGAATGCTCATAACTGTGACCTGCATAGTTGGAGGCACTGATTGCTTTAGGATAGTGGAGACATAGGAATTCATTAACGTAGTTAAATAATGTTAATAGGGTTTTTATTGCTAAAGCAGTGCTACTAGACTGTCTCATTGTCCTCTTTCCTCTTTCCTCATAAGAACCAGAGTGTCAGAACTGAATGAGACAGGTAGTAGTTGAGGTTACTAGAATAAAAACAGTTTTCAGCTTAGTCCTTCCCTCAAGGCTCTATAAAGCTGCACCTGATAAGAGAAAACTGTAACCTTTCTGCTTAGATTGATGTACTTATCATGACTGTTGAAGTATGCTGAGACAATAAAACAACAAACATACTATTGTTAAATCTGATTATGCAGAAATCCGACTTCTGCAAGGAAAATGAGTTTAATGTTAAAGTTGTTGATGGTAGGCAGAAAACAAAAGATTATATAGAATAATATGTGATGTAATGGGTGTGTTTCTTGGGTATAAAAACTGTAAACCAACAACAATAAATGAGAGAGACTGCTCCATCAACACATTGACTCAGCTCAGTACTTCGCCACTCATCCCTCAAGACTCCCGGACCCGCTGGGGCTGGACCCTGGCAAAGGCCCACTTGACTTCGCATTCCAGGATGCCTGGCTCTAGGTGAGTGATCAACACCATTGTGATTATCTGGATTGTGAAGATCTTTTTTGTACAGTTCTTCTGTGTATTCTTGTCACCTCTTCTTAATATCTTCTGCTTCTGTTAGGTACATAACATTTCTGTCCTTTATTGAGCCCATCTTGGCATAAAATGTTCCCTTGGTATCTCTAATTTTCTTAAAGAGATCTCTAGTGTAGTTGATAAATAAATCTATCCCAGAACAAATGTTAATCTGCTATTATTTTAAACATCCCAATTTACAAATATACATATGCAGGTTAGATAATGAATGGATAGATATGTCTCTATATTCTAAAATAATTCACAAATTATAAAACTATAGTTTAGTTCTGGAGCTTCCTTCATAGCTCAGTTGGTAAAGAATCCACCTGCAATGCAGGAGACCCCAGTTCAATTCCTGAATTGGGAAGATCCCCTAGAGAAGAGATAGTATATCCACTCCAGTATTCTTGGGCTTCCCTTGTGGCTCAGCTGGTGAAGAATCCATCTGCAATGTGGGAGACCTGGGTTCAATCCCTGGGTTTGGTAGACCCCCTGGAGAAGGGAAATGCTACCCACTCCAGTATTCTGGCCTGAAGAAGTCCATGAACTATACTTCAGGGGGTCTCAAAGAGTCATACAGGACTGAGTGATTTTTACTTTCATTGTCTGTCTCATGTATGGGGCATATTATCAATTAGTACTAAATGAAATTGGCTTTTTACTTTAATATCTTCACTCTGGGTATAGTATAAAACAAAGGATACTCAATAGTTGGGCTGACTTTTGGGTTTAGCAGAAATATGCTAGCTTATAAATTTCAATAAGACTTTAATGATCATAATACTTTTCAGAAATATGTTTACTATCTCACAAATACTTCTGGGCTTTTCTTTCCAAATCCAAAAAGTACTGATAAAATCTCACCTTGTGGCAGCAAAGATAAGTAAAAAGTGCAGAAGTTAAATTATCGGTAAAAGAATAAAATACACACCCAAAAATACAAAATATATATATATTTTTTTTACTAGTTTGAATAAATTAGTTTAAGACTTCCTAAACTGGAATATTAATTTATCCTAAGCAGTAAAATCAGTGTTTTCAACTTTAAGCTCTTTAGGAGAGTGAATGTTAAGTCCAAACTCCGGGTCCCAAGCCCCTGAAGAGACCAAGTCCACACAGCAATGCAAAAGCATAAAGGGGTTTATTGCTAGCCGGGCTAGGGCGCAAGTCTCATCCAAAAAGTGGAATCCGACAAGAGCCCCGCGCTCCAGATCACAGTTGCTTTTATACAGGCAGTTCTTTGTTACAGCATTGGTATAGCTGGCAGTCAATGTTTGGTCAGTTTAAACTGCGCATCTGCCCTGGATGGTCTATCTCTTGGCCCGCGCGGGACTTTCCTGGCTTGTGGGGGGAGGTATGAGGTGAGGGTGGAGGAGGTCGCTGGAACTAGGGCAGGCTGTATATCACAGCAGCCTGTCACGGAGTGAGGTACGGGGAGGTGTGAGGATGGGGGAGGTCTCTGCAGCTAGGGCCTGCTGTATCTCCCAGCAGCCTGTCACGGAAGCTGTTTTGTTTACACACCACAGTGGCTATATAGTCTTTAGAGTGAAAAACAGAAATATGACAAAGCACCTAAATTTTGCTATCAAAGCACATAAAATTTTACATGTGAATTTTCCATTATTTTTTAGCAAGTGAAAGGTTGAATATGTATAATAACTTTCTTCATTCTCTGCCCTCTCTCTCACTCTATCAAAGAAAACATTTCTGTTCTCATGACTGAGTCCATAGTTTTCATTGGTGTTAGCTGTGTTTCATACTTTTCTTCTCCTAATTGGGGTGTGGGAGGGGAAACAAACAAACAAACAAACAAAATCCTCTCTCTTCAGGCTAGCATTATTGATCACACTTCACATGTAGTAAAGATCGTGTGACTGTATTGTTACTTTTGTGCGACTCCTTGCAATCCCCTGGACTGCATCTCACCAGGCTCCTCTGTCCGTGAAACTTTCCAGGCAAGAATACTGGAGTGGGTTGTCATTTCCTTTCCCAACAATCAGTTTATTACCTCATGTGTGTGTTTAGTCATCCAGTCGTGTCTGACTCTTTGCCACCCCATGGACGGCAGCCCGCCAGGCTCCTCTGTCCATGGTGATTCTCCAGGCAATAATACTGAAGTGGGTTGCCATGCCCTCTTCCAGGGTATCTTCCCAACCCAGGGATCAAACCTAGGTCACTGCATTGCAGGCAGATTCTTTACCAGCTGAGCTATCTGGGAAGCCACTTACTACCTCATAAGTCTGAAAATAATTAATTTTTCAGAGTATACAATGGACACATGAATACAGGCAAAATTAAAAAGAGAAGTGCATATTTGGCCTATTAATCAACTTCATAAAATATACACATCACAACTTATTTAAATAAAAATGGGAAGCTGCAATGCCAGAGTCCGAGCTTGTGTGCATCTAGAAATCAGAGGCTGAGACCAGGGCTAGTAAGAAGAAGCAGCATACTTGGCGCATGTTACACTAGCTGGAGATAGGTACAAGAGAGGTCTGAGAGATAGCCAGGTTATTAGGTTGCCGGGGTCTAGCCCCGGCGGGGTCCGGGGGTCTTGAGGGATGAGTGGCGTCGGCGGAAGAAGAACTGAGCTGAGTAGATGTGTGGTGATGGAGCAGTCTCTCTTTTACTGTTGTTGGCTTACAGTTTTATAGCCAAAAGACATCCCCATTACATCATTACATCACCTATCATTCTATACAATTTTTTGTTTTCTACCTTCCATAGCAACCTTATCATTGAGCTCATTCATCTATCATGAAACATTCCCCTTACAGAAGTCAGATTTTTATGTAATTAGATTTAACAATAGTATATTTACCATTTGAATGTCTTTAGCATACTTCATTCAATCATGATAAGTACATCAACCTAAGTAGAAAGATTACATTTCTCTTATCAGGTACAACTATGTAGAAGCTAGAGGGAAGGGCTAAAGCTTGAGACTGTTTTATTCTAGTAACCTACTCTGGTTCTTACGAGGAAAGAGGACAAAGAAACAGTTTAGAAAGAGGAGAGAGGACTAAGACAATTTAGGAAGAGGAAAAGGGACTAAGAAACAGTTTAGGAGCACTGCTTTAGCAATAAAACCCTATTAACCTTATAACTACTATAATGAATTTCTAAGTCTACATTATCCTAAAGCAATCAATATCTCCAACTATGCTGGCCACAATTATGAGCATTCCTAAGTCCCAATCCAGCCTGATTTCTTCAAGGAAGAGAGCCTCCTTCGTGGAGTGGTCAGGGGAGTGGGAAGTGGAAAGGTGACCCAAGTACAGCCTTTCTGGTGGTGGCCTTGCCATGACCCCCAGAGAACTCTTGGTAAACTCCCCAGTAATTAGTAGGAGGAGCAGTAATCTATTTAAATGTCCCTTTCATTCCTCCTTAGCCCCCGGGGAAGGTGATCCACCTTCCCGGATCCTCTGGTCGATAAGGTCTGGGGGGATTATCTCAGGATGAATTCTTTCCAACTGGGACTGACCTACTGAGATGAGCCAATGTTCTGAGCATGGACAGAATTCCCAAGAAAAATACCAGTGTGGGGCTTTCCCTGGATGCCCCGATAAAGAAAGTCAGCTTTGCAATTTCTTTCTTAGTCTCGTGACCTTGTCATCCGAGCAAGGGGGCATCCTGATGGCTTCCAGCATTAGGTCTTTTTAGAAATGATGATATGTCATTTTCTGTCAAACTTCAACATGAATTGATAGAAGAAAAAAATTCTGTAAAGCAGTTATCCTTCAATTACAAAATAATTTTTTAAAAAAAGAAAAAAAAATAAAGACATAAAAATGAAACATAATATGGGGCTAGTGTATATTTAGAATAGATAGAAAATCATTGGTGGAAGGATACAATCAGGTTTACTATTATAAAATGTTATTGTAGCTATTAGTTGGATAATACATTAGAACTAGAAACAGAACTGCCATATGACCCAGCAATCCCACTGCTGGTCATACACACCGAGGAAACCAGAATTGAAAGAGACACGTGTACCCCAGTGTTCATCGCCACACTGTTTACAATAGCCAGGACATGGAAACAACCTAGATGTCCATCAGGAGACGAATGGATAAGAAAGCTGTGGTACATATACACAATGGAATATTACTCAGGCACTAAAAAGAATACATTTGAATCAGTTCTACTGAGGTGGATGAAACTGGAGCCTATTATCCAGAGTGAAGTAAGCCAGACGGAAAAACAACAATACAGTACACTAATGCATATATATGGAATATAGAAAGATGGTAATGATAACCCTGTATACGAGACAGCAAAAGAGATGTAGATGTATAGAACAGTCTTTTGGACTCCATGGGAGAGGGCAAGGGTGGGATGATATGGGAAAATGGCATTGAAACATGTAAATTATCACATTTGAAATGAATTGCCAGCCCAGGTTTGATGCATGATACAGGGTGCTCAGGGCTGGTCCACTGGGATGACCCAGAGGGATGGAATAGGGAGGGAGGTGGGAGGGGGGTTCTGGAAGGGGAACACATGTATACCCATGGCAGATTCATGTCAATGTATGACAAAACCAACACGATAATGTAAAGAAAAAAATGAATAAATAAAAAAGAAAAAAAAATGATTTGATTTGGAGAATGACAGTTAAGAAGCTAATATGTTGGTTACTGGTGAATATTGGTTATTGATGAATAATTAAGAAGCTGATGATCATCTGTTCTGAGGTACAGAAGATGGCTTTTGACAGAATAGCTTGAGGAAGAAACACCTCCTTGATGGACATGAGTTTGTGCAAGCTCTTGGAGTTGGTGATTGACAGGGAAGCCTGGAATGCTGCAGTCCATGGGATCACAAAGAGTCAGACACAACTGGGGGACTGAACTGAACTGAACTGAAGTGAACTCTAACTATGCTAAATACAAAATGCTGATCAGGAAATATATAGGCATTTATTTGCTATTTCTTATTCATTTGTCAGTGTGAAATGCCTTACATTATTAATATAAATATAGATATAAGGCTTGAAGAATTCATAACCATTACGTAGTTAGGAATGGAAAAAGGAATACAGAATGGTGGTGGCTAAAAGACAAAGAAAGGAAAAGCAGGCAAAAACAGAACAAAGGAAGGTCAAAAGACTGTAGTAAGAGCCTCCCAGCCCTCCTGGCTAGCCCAATTTACATAGGGTAGGCTCAGGGGGAGAAAAAAAAAAAAAAGAGGAGCCAAAATTGAGTCTCTGGCTCCCCTTCTCTTCGCATCTTTTGCGTTGGCTCACCCTAACACCTCGAGGATGTATTTTCCTTTACTTGCCAAATAGAACTGAGCTATAACACTGCTTTATCTGTTGCTTCGATTTTTTGCTGCAACAAGACAGAATTGAGGAAATTACAAACTCCCCAGACATATATGGTATGGTGACTCAGATTTAACCTGGCTGAAACAACCTCAGCTTGGCTCCCACAACATGGAGGCCAAGCACAACAGAAGCTGAATTTGGCAAAAGCTCCTGTGGTGGAAGATGAATGCGAAGAAAATCCAGTGCAGAGGAAGCGGCAAGAAGCCCAGCATTCCGGAAATTGGGACAGCAAAAACGAACTGCAGAAAGCTCACATGGCTCAGCCTCAGATTCCAGAAGACCTCCAGTTAAGGTAGGACGTCCTCGTTCCTATGGCTAGAGGACATATGCCTAACAAATCTTAATTCCTTTACAATTTCTTGTTTCTTGTTTCCTCAAACACCCCTCCAACAGGCAAGCCACAGTGGGTGCAATTGAGGGACTCTGGCAGGGGCTACTTAGAACTGTTGCCCAAGTTGGTGGGGGTTCTTCTGACCTTAATCTTCTTTGAGCCAAGGATCAGGCCAATGAAAACTGTGCGCTCAGGTCAGGTATTTAGCAGATTTTCTAGCAAGTTATGAAGGGGATTCCTTGGCACATTTTTCCCACTGTTTTTTTCTCCCTTCCTTCAGCTCCTAACTGTGACTTGAGCCTGGCCAAAACTCATGATGCCTGGCTACAGGACCCAGTGAAGCTCAAGTTCTTGATGTCTCATTGCAAAAATTCAGTGAGAGACACAGCAATATGTAAGATGTGGATTTGTTTGGATTCAGAGAGAAGCACACTCCACAGAGTGTGGGCCGTGGCAGAGAGCGAGTGCAAGTGTGGTGACCATGGTGTGGTGTGGTTAGTTTTTATGCTAATAAGTGGGAGGATCATTCCAACACTTGGGAACCACCCCCTCCTTGGTCTTTTGACGGTGCCTTGGAACTAGGCACTTGAGGCTTCTCTGGTCGCTCAGATGGTAACGTGACTGCTGGCAATGCACAGGACCTGGGTTCAATCCCTGGGTCAGGCAGATCCCCTGGAGAAGGAAATGGCAACCCACTCCAGTAATCTTGCCTGGAAAATTTCATGGACAGAGGAGCCTGGTGGGCCACAGTTCATGGGGTTGCAAAGAGTCAGACCCAACTGAGTGACTTTCACTTCACTTGGAACTAGGCAACTCAAGGTGTATCAGTTAGTGTGCAGATTGAGGATCAAGGTTTAGTTGAATTTGATTTGTCATCTTGGAATCTGTTTATGTTATGCCCTTGGGCTATGTCATTCTTTCAAAAGTTGTGCCCCACCCCCTTCCTTCCTGATTCATGCTCTTTTCTTGAGCCCCATCCCGGCCCACAATGTTGCCTCTACAATCTTCTGTAAGGACAACCATAAAATAGCTGGCCTTTGGAGGGAAACACTGTATGATATCTAATCCCTCTAGATATTCTGACCTTCATCTTCCATGTTTCCTACAACTTGTGCAACCAAAGCATCTCTCAGTGAACCTGCTAGGGTAGGTGACAGGCCTGCTAGAAGTCCATCTGTTGGTATCATCCCTTCAAGGGCAACTGGGCTTCCAGGGATAATGTTTGCCACTTTGGGAGTTAGCCCTGCAGGCTGTTTGAGTGCAAACTTACCACCCTTCTTCTAAAGTTACAAACATACCCCTGGATCCTTCTACTAAAGTTAAAACTGTATCCCTAGGTCAAATCTCCACTCCATTTTTATGGACTATCTGGTCTGTTGCCTCTTATCAATTTGTTCTTGAACCACTTACTAATTCTTACAACCAGGACCCTGCCCCTTTGGAGGCAACATTGCTCCACACCGCTTATTATTAAAATACTCTCAATGCCCCTAACAGAACCAGATAACCCACTCCATTTTCATTACTTCTGCTATTGCCTAAAGTGGGTCTATGAAAATGAAATGTTTACCATTGGAGACACCCTAAACTGCTCTTATGGAGGACTAGGGGAAGAAATCAGTGACTTACATTTCCTTAGAGCAATAAGAGGATACGACTTATGGCTGTTTCACCAGGTTCCCAGTCTCGGGGCACAGACTTGGACATCTTTATATCGTGATATCTATTCCCATTCATGGCGGACAAACGAGCAATGAGTCAAGATTACAGCCCCTTAATCCTAACAGCACTTGTCATTCTGGAAACCTTGGGGATGCCCAACTCCAATCTGGGAGGTCGACATGCCTTGACCTGACTAGGGATCTGATCCTTGAAAGGTTGTCACTTCTCAACCTACTTGGGGATCTTCCAGTCTAAGGGTTCCAGGAGATCAACATGCCTCGACCTGCGCAGGGACCCGCAATTCTCAGGAGGCCAACCAGCCTCAACCTGCCCAGGGATTTGATCTCCAGGAGGCTGTCACTCCTTAGACTGCCTGGGGATCTGCATCCTGACCAGGGGATGCCTGGCTCTCAGGCTGCAACATTACTGGGTAGGATAAGCTTCAGAAAGACTCATTCCTAAGGAAGTCCACCCATGGAAATAGAAGGAAGTCTATTAGTTGTGGCTCTGTACCCAATCTCAGCAATAACTCAGGAGCCCAACAAGAATGTCATTGCCTTTCTGAAAAGTCTAAAAGAGGCCCTCCAAAAGTTTATCAATCTGGACTTAGACTCTTACGAGAGACAGGTTATTTTAAAGGAAAAATCCCTGTCCCAGTGTGCATCAGACATAAGGATAAAGTTAAAACAGCTATAGCCGCATGATCCTGCTGCCTCTTTAGATAAGATGGTCCAGACAGGCACCAATTCCTTTTATAACAGAGAACAGGAGAGGGAGGCCAAGGCCCAGGAAAGGGAGAAAAGAAAAGAGACAAGACATGCCCAGATGCTGGCCGCCTTTGAGGGAAGTCCTATCGCAAACCCCAAGCCCTTAAAGAACAAGGCAAGAGGCAAATGCCTAGTCTTTGGACATTGATTAGGACATTGGGTCAAAGAATGCCCAAACCATTACAAGTCTCCTAAAATGGCTACCTACAAATGGCATCAGTTGGGACATTGGGCAGCTCTCTGCCGTCAGGACCCAAAAGCCTCAAGGTCAAGTGCCAAGCCTTCCCTCAAGATGGTTCAACAGGACTGAAGTGACCTGCTACAGCCAGCCTGCCTGTCACAGATAAACATCAGGGTTCTGGAGCCAAGGGTGCAACTGGATGTGGCAGGTAGGCCTTAGAATTTCTTGGTTGACACAGGGGCTGCCTAATCTGTAGCTCCAACTACGGGACCTCCAACTCCTGAGCCTTCTCCTTCCAAACCTGTGCCATTTTGGGTGCAATAGGAAAAAACAAATACAAAAAGATTCATCCAAGCACTTCTCTGCTGCTGGGATGGACTAATATTTTCCCATCAGTTTCTGGTGATCCCTGAGTCTCCTGCTCCTTTATTGGGAAAAGATGTTTCCCTGCCTTCAAAATCTTGTAGCTATTGCAGTCCTCATAGAAGATGCTTTAAAATAGATGTCCTCTCTCTTGGGGGCAAACTATTTTTACCAGCCACCAAGTGAAACAACTCCTGAATGGGAGAGGTCATTTATTGCTGTCTGATTAAAGAATCCTCAGATATCAAATAGTGCTAATGGAAAAGTCATGCCTGACTCTATCCCTTTGTGGGGTTCTTAACACAGTTACCCTCCTGCCTACCCCTTAGGACTCTCTCCCCTTTCACTGTTACCTAGAAACCTTGGACCACTGGACAAAATCCCCAGAGAGATCGTCAGAAGATCCTCTAACCAATTCTGAGGAAAACTGATACACTGATGGAAGCAGCTGTGTCTTGGATGGAAGAAAAAAAAAGACGGATATACACTTGTCTCCGATTCTGAGACCATAGAGGCTAAACCTTTGCCACCAGATACTTCAGCCAAATTAGCTGAGCTTATAGCCCTAACTCAAGCTTTAGAGCTTGGAAAAGGAAAAAAGAGTAGCCATTTACACTGGCTCCAAGTATGCATTTCTGATGCCATATGCACATGCTGCTAATGAAAGAAAGAAGCCACTTGACCACCCATGGGTCCTGAATAAAATACAGTGATCAAATCCTTAGGCTCTTGGAGGCAGTCCATCTGCCCACTGAAGTTTCAGTCTCCCATTGTAAAGGACACCAAAAAGGGAGCACAGAAGTGGCAGAGGGGAACCAAGCATCCAATCAGGCAGGTAAGAGAGCAGCACTACAGAACAATGACTTAATAGGAGTTGAAACCTCAGTTCCACAGACTAATTTGCAAGGAAACTCCTTAAATGGCAATCCAACTCTTGCCTGGAAAATCCCATGGACAGAGGAACCTGGTAGGCAATAGTCCATGTGGCCACAAAGAGTCAGACATGACTAATCTAGTTCACTTTCTTTCTTTTCTTCATATACTGAAGGTGAGACTCTTAAAGCTAAGAGTGAGGGCTTTCAATAAGATCATGTGGGGTGGTTCCAAATGGAGGGTCTCCTTTTTCTGCTTGAGAACCTCCATTGGAAGCTGGTTAACTCCTTACATGCCACCACTCATTTAGGGGAGAAGGCCCTCCAAAGATTTCTAGAAATGTCCTTCAGAGGAACAGACCTCCAAAGGACAATAAGGCAAGTGGTCTCCTTTTGTCCCACTTGCCAATTAAACAACCCCCAAGGAGCTCAAAGACCCCAGCTGGCCCAGCCCGTCCAACAACTTGGGACCTATCCAGGAGAAGACTGGCAGATGGACTTCATCCAGATGCCAGTTTCTCAAGGGTATAAATACTTATTAGTTATGAGAGATACATTCACAGGATGAATTGAAAGCTTTCCCACCCAGACTGAGAAGCCTGAATAGGTGGTAAAGAAACTGCTCCATGAGATCATTCTGAGATTTGGCTTTCCCAGGTCATTGCAAAGTGACTATGGGACATCACATACTTCTAAGGTCATCCAAGAGATCTCTAAAGCATTGAGCATTTCTCTATCTTATTGTGCCTGGAGGCCTCAGTCTTCAGGAAAAATAGAGTCAACCAATTCTTGAAATCAGCGATAAAAAATATAACCCAGGAGACCTCCCTGGGATGGAAGGAGACTTTACCAATAGCTCTTCTCCTCACCTGTATTGCCCCTAAGGAACAGATTGGCCTTAGTCCTTATGAGATGCCAGATGGGAGACCTTTTGTTTATGTCAATGATCTCTTCCTAGATCCAGAGGCTCAGACCCTCTGGTCTTATACCATGGTCATTGGGTAATTCCAACAGGATATACATTTGTAGGGTGTCAACCAGGACCCAAAAGATTCTAAAGAGTCCCCACTATATGCTCTAGGGACCAAAGTCCTAATTAAAGTTTGGAAAGATGGTTCCCAAAAGGCTCAACTCCAAGCAACATGGAAGGACTCCTACCCTGTAATACCTTCTACTGCCACAGCAGTCAAGGTATCAGGACACAACTCCTGGATTCACTACTCACAAGTCATGCTGTGGAAGAAAACTGAAGAGGACACTCAATACACATGTGAGCCCTGGGAGATCTCAGACACCTATACAGGACTACAAATGAGTGGAATTCTAATGGGCAGCCCCAAAATTAAGTTTCTGGGGACAACATTTCACAGGATAGCTCTAAATAGCCAACAGAACTTGGCAGGGATTGTACTCCAAAGTAGATAGGAGATAGAGCTCCTGATCCTTGAACAAGGAGGGACTTGAGCCATCTTGAAAGAGACTTGATGTTTCTGGATGAATACCTCCAGCTAAGTGAAAGAAAGTCTCACAGTCCTCAAGAAAAATATTCAGATTCTACAGGATCTCAAAGAACAAGCTGGAGAGTTCTCAGGGTGGCTGCAATCTCATTGGGGGATCCTTCTCCTGGCGATGGGATATTTGGAGTTGGCTAATGCCCCTACTAATCCTTGTTATCACCATATTGATGCTGCTTATGATTGCTCCATATAGTATCAATTGTCTAACTCATTTTGTCCCTACCCAGGTCAACAAGCAACAACATGCAGTGCCATTTCAACGAGGATGTATAAAACTGGAGCCAACCATGGAAAATATCACTCACCCTTAGATGAACACCTCTGTAAGGACTCTGAGGCTTGAGACTAGCAAGAGGGGGAGGCCAAATGCCCCTGTCATCCAGTTCAGCTGGAAGTAGCCAGAGAGACTCCAGTGCCCCTATTCTCAAAGAATTGGGCCTCTCATCTCTAGAGAGGGGAATGTTAGGTAGTTAGCATAGGAAAAAGGAGTCCAGAATGGCAGTGGCTAAAAGACAAAGAAGGGAAAAGCCCACAAAAATAGAACAAAGGAATGTCCAAGGACCTGAGTGAGGACCTCAGGCAAAATAAACAGCCCTCCTGGAGATCTCAATTTACTTAGGACAAGCTCAGGGGGAGGAGAAAACAAACAAACAAACATAAAAAGAGGAGCCAAAATTGAGCCTCTGGCTTCACTTCTCTCTTGTCTTTTGGATTGGTTCACCCTCACACTTTGAGGATGTATTTTCCTTTCCTTGCCAAATAAAACTTAGCTGTAACACTGGTCTGTCTGTTGCTTCAAATTTTTGCTGCCACTAGACAGAACCGAGGAAATTACAAACTCCCCTGACAAAAACTGTCACCAAAATCTATGCTGTCAACCTATCCATCACCTTCAAAATTTCCTCCCAATCTCTTGTTTATGATGATGATGGTGATAAGAAGGAGGAGGTGGAGGAAGATGATAATAACACTTAATATAGCATCTAACATCTTGTCAAACTTTGAAGTACAGTACTGTGTTGTGTTGTTAGGTGTATAGGCACTAAATTGTACCCTGGGACTTATGCATGTAGTATAACAGAGATTTTGTACTTGCCTAATATCTCCCAGTTTCCCCCTCCTTCCCAGTCTTTTGGAATCATTATTGCACTCTTCTTTTATGAGGTGACTATTTTAGATTCATCATGTGAGATCATATAGCATTTCTCTATGTCTGGCTTATTTCACTTAGACAGATGTCCTCCAGGCTCATCTATATTTTTATAAATGGTAAGATTTTCTTCTTTTTTAAGTTGAATAATACTGCATTATATTTGTGTTCCACATTTTCTTTATCTTTTCATTCATCAGTACACATTTAGATTGCTTCTATCTGTGGTATAACAACACTGAGATCTAAAACAAAAACAAATTAATTAAAATTAATGGTATAAACTATCAATTCTGCAAATATAACAGTGAGTATAATAGCAAACTGCAAGAGAATATGTAAGTCTAATAGCATTTGTGTTTACTTCTACTACTCAAAATATTCTTATGAAATAACACATCTAAGTATCAAATATATTAAAGACATAAATTTATACTAACATTAAAATGTTTACTTTTTGGTTGGGAGAGAAAGTAATAAGATATGGGAATGAGGAAACTTTAGTGATATTTGTAAATTTTATTACTGATATTTTATGAAAATAAATGAGTCAAATATGCAAAATGTTAACATTTAAAAACTAATATCTAAGTTCAAGACAAGGTCTAGAAAATACATTAAAATAGGATTTTCAAACAGGGCTTAAGTAATACAATTGGTGAGAAAAAGAGTGATTATGAGGACTGAGGAATCTGGTAGCAAATAATAGACATTAATCATAATACTGTACCTATTTGGCAATTTTCAAAATCCTTGCCATCTTTGACATGCATAATTATGGTCTCCAATATGTTTTGGAACACTTACTTCAATTATATGTTCTAACCAACAAAACAGCCGTCAAATTCAATGATCCCCAAGTATATTATTTAACAATAGCAAATTAATGTGGTTTTGTGATGATAGAATTTTAAAACAGGAATAACTTTGACTTGATTACTTTAACAGAGTTTTAATTATAAAGAAGCATTATATATTGTAAAACTAATTATCATTTTGAATGTTTCTACATTTAAGAAAATATTTCCATGAAGATCAACAATGTATTTCCTGAACATTACTTTTAAAATCCTTCTCACCAAATCTTCCCATGTAGAGAATGCAGTGAAATGAACTCAGATTTCTCCACTGGCTCTGATACTTTCTAACTGTGTGATGTTAGATAAGAACCTCTCTAAACTTCTATCCTCACCTGTAGCAACTAAAAGAATGGCAGTTATTTCAAAAAGTAATTTTTGTGCATTGAAATTGATAATCCACATATGTGTGTGTGTTTAGTTGTTCAGTTGTATCTCTTTGAAACTCCATGGACTGTAGCCCACCAGGCTCCTCTGACCATGGGATTTCCCTAGCAAGAACACTGGAATTGGTTGCCATTTCCTCCTCCAGGAATGCACATATACCACTTAGTCATTTATTCAATAAAGTTACCAACAATGACTATTAAGTAATTTAATTTTACAGACATTTTATTATTCTGAAATAGATTTTAAGTAACTTTTATGTTACATATTACATTTAAGTATAATCTACATATGCATTCAAACTTGGTAGTGTTCTATACTTTGTTCTAATATTATTTTCTTTTAAAGGGAGAGAAAATCATTCAAAATCACATTCTTTAGGTTCCTAAATTCATATAGACTTCTATAGGTAGGTAGGTAGGTAGGTAGGTAGGCAAATAGGGAAGGAAAGGAAAAGAGAGAAAGATAAAGAGGGAGAGTAAAGAGAGACCACTTTTCCAACAATTTGTATCTTGAATACCTTTAACTCCATTTCTCAATCAGATAGGTCAGAATTTCTCATGGGTGTTAAGGGGAAAATCAGTTCATTTTGCAGTTTGCCCTTGGGAAGTAAATGGTCTGTATGGTTTCACTTGGGAAAAATTATCATAAAGAATTTGTATTTCTTTTAGCTTCTCTGTGTCTCTCATTTTCAGTAATTTTGTTAGATAACTTTAATAAGGGAAGATTCTTAATCAGTAAGTTGTATTTGTGATCATGAGCATCTTTGTGGTAATTGGAATAAAGGAAAATAAATGATACAGAAGAATGCATGGATATGTATGAATTGTAGCCACTCAAAACAATAGTTAAGTGTTTTTTGGATTTTTTGGGGAAAATTCTAAGAATTTCACTCTTCTATAAGAATGAACGTGAATTTATGTCTTTGAACAAGAAAATTATATGTTGTCAAATAAATACTCCAAATGTAAATCAGGGCAAGATTTTATCTTTATTTTGATAAATAGAATTCAAAATTGTTCAAATATCTGGAGTATGCTGATTATATGGCTAAATAAAAATGTGTACTTTTCCAATTTTTCTAATGTAAATATGTGAAACCTCTGCTGAAGAAAAGCTATCTCAGCAGCTTCAGGGCAGTATTATCTCATAACTTTCATTCTTGTAAACATAAATGCATACTGAATTTCTATTTCAGTCAACACTTCTTCAGGAAAATTTCCAAAGCCCTATCCATGACTTGCTTTTGTCAAGTCATATCCATCAAGCAAAGATTCTCTAAGAAAAGAAAGGTTGTAATAAGCTCTAAGGACAAAGATGTAATCAAACTTTGTCTCACGTCTCTCACATTAAACTTATGTTAGTGAGATATTAGGGATCACAGAATTGAGGCTGAGGACAGAGAATCTTATCCAGTCTACTGAACTTTATTGAAGAATACAGGAAAAGCTAGTTAAATAAGTTATGGTGGGTGTCAGTAGCAATAAAAAGAATAGAAAACATTTGTAAGGAGTGTTAACATAGAAGGGAAAGTTAACTCTTTTTGCTAGTCATGTACTATATAATTTTTTTTTAATTCTAATGATATAATTTTGAGGCAAATTCTAAGTAACATAATCCCACATCCTGTGTTAATAAATCTTATCATTTAGCTTTCCCCTGAATAAAAAGCACAAAACATTCTGAGGCTTTATTCCAAAATGATGATAGGCTATAGCTATGTTTGAGGAAGCAAGAATAAACAAAAGAGCAATGCAAGAAAGGTCTTAATAACCCAGATACTCATGATGCTGTAGTCATTCACTTAGAGCCAGAATCCTGGAATATGAAGTCAAGTGGGCCCTGGGAAGCATAACTGTGAACAAAACTAAAGGTGACAGAATTCCAGGTAAGCTATTTAAAATCCTAAAAGATGATGCTGTTAAATTGCTACACTCTGTATGTCAGCAAATTTGGAAACTCAGCAGTGGCCACAGGAGTGGAAAAGGTCAGTTTTTATTCCAATCCCAAAGAAGAGCAATGCCAAAGAATATTCAAATTACCATACAGTTGTGTTCATTTCACATAGTAGTGAGGTTATGCTCAAAATCTTTCAAGCAAAGCTTCAACAGTATGTGAACCAATCAAGAACTTCCAGATGTTTAAGCCAGGTTTAGAAAAAGCAGAGGTATCAGAGATTGAATTGCCAACATTCATTGGATCATGGAGAAAGGAAGGGAATTGCAGAAAATGTCTACTTCTGCTTCATTGACTATGCTAAAGACTTTGTGTGGATTATAACAGGAAAATCTTTTAAAGAGATGTGAGTACCAGACCTCCTTACCTATTTCCTAAGAAACCTTAGGGTAAAGAACCAGCAGTTAGAACTGGGCATGAAACAATGGATTGGTTCCAAATTGGGAAAGGATTATGACAAGGCTGTATATTGTCACTCTGTTTATTTATTTACAAAGTACAAAATGCAGAAAGTCAGGCCAGATGAATCACAAAATGGAATCAAGATTGCTGGGAGAAATATAAACACTCTCAGATATGCAGATGATACCAGTCTAGTGGCAGAAAGTGAAAAGGAACTAGAGAGTCTCTTGATGTGGTTGAAAAAAGAGAGTGAAAAAGCCGGTTTGAAACTCAACATAAAAAATTAAGATTATGGCAGGTGGACCCATCACTTCATGGTAAATAAAGGGGGAGAAGTGGAAGTAGTGACAGATTTAAAGTTCTTGGGCTCCAAAATCACTGCAGACAATGGCTGCAACCATGAAATTAAAAGACACTTGTTCCTTGGTGGGGGGGAAATTATTACAAACCTAGGAAGTATATTGAAAAGCAGAGACATCACTTTGCTGACAACTGTCTGTATGATCAAAGCTATGGTTCTTCCAGTCAGTCAGTCAGTCAGTTCAGTTGCTCAGTAGTGTCTGACTCTTTGCAACCCCATGAATTGTAGCACACCAGGCTTCCCTGTCCATCACCAACTCCTGGAGTCTACCCAAACCCATGTCCATTGAATCAGTGATGCCATCCAGCCATCTCATCCTCTGTCGTCCCCTTCTCCCCCTGGCCACAATCCTTCCCAGCATCCAGCATCAGTGACTGTTTTCTGATGAGTCAACTCTTCGCATGAGGTAGCCAGAGTATTGGAGTTTCAGCTTCAGCATCAGTCCTTCCAATGAACACCCAGGACCGATCTCCCTTAGGATGGACTTGTTGGATCTCCTTGTAGTCCAAGGACTCTCAAGAGTCTTCTCCAACACCACTGTTCAAAAGCATCAATTCTTTTGTGCTCAGCTTTCTTCACCATCCAACTCTCACAACCATACATGACTATTGGAAAAATTATAGCGTTGAATAGACAGACCTTTGTTGGCAAAGTAATGCCTCTGCTTTTAAATATGCCATCTAGGTTGGTCATAACTTTCCTTCCAAGGAGTTAGCGTCTTTTAATTTCATGGCTGCTATCATCATCTGCAGTGATTTTGGAGCCCAGAAATATAGTCAGCCACTGTTTCCTCTGTTTCCCCATCTATTTGCCATGAAGTGATGGGACCAGATGCTATCATCTTAGTAGTCATGTACAGATGTGAGCTTTGAACTATTAAAAGGGCTGAGTGCCAAAGAAATGATGCTTTCAAATAGTGCTGGAGAAGACTCTTGAGAGACTCTTAGACTGCAAAAGGATCAAATCAGTCACTCCTAAAGGAAATTAATACTGAATATTCATTGGAAGGACTGATGCTGAAGCTGAAGCTCCAATACTTTGGCCACTAGATGCAAAGAGTAGCCTCAATGGAAAAGACTCTAATGCTGGAAAAGACTGAGGGCATGAGGAGAAGGGAGCCAGAGAGGATATGGTGGTTAGATAACATTATTGACTCAATGGACATGAATCTGAGTAAACTCCAGGGGATGGTACTGGATAGAAGAGGCTTGCATGCTGCAGGCCCTGGGGTTGCAGAGTGGGACAAAACTTAGTGACTGAACAATACTAACAAGGCTGGGAGATTTTCTAGCATCAGATTCAAAGTCATATGCTTCTTTCTCCACCCAAAAATGACTTGGTAAAGATTTGTACCATTTTGATGAAAATGTATTTCCTTTGATTTAATCAACTTTGAAAATCAATCTTATTGGAATTTTTTTTTCTGCTTTATTATATTTCTTTTTTTTTTCCTTTTTTCTTTTTATTAGTTTTGCCAAACAATGATGTGATATCACCATGGGTTTACATATGCTTCCCTTCCAGAACCCCCCTCTCTCCTCCCTCCTCCCTCCCCCCAGGAAATCTCGTTGCACCAGCCCCGAGCATCAATCCTGGGCTGGTGATTGATTATACATATGATAATTAACATGTTTCAATGCCATTCTCCCATATCATCCCACCCTTTCCCTCATCCACAGAGTCCACAAGTCTATTCTATACATCTGTGTTCCTTTTACTGTCTCGCATGCTGGGTTCTCGTTACCATCTTTCTAAATTCCATATATATGTGTTAATATACTGTATTGTTGTTTTTGCTTCTGGCTTACTTCACTCTGGATAATGGGCTCCAGTTCCGTCCGTCTGAGTAGAACTGATTCAAATGAATTTTTTTTTAATGCTGAGTAATATTCCATTGTGTATATGTACCACAGCTTTCTTATCCATTCTTCAGTTGATGGGCATCTAGGTTGCTTCCATGTCCTGGCTATTGTAAACAATGCAGCGATGAACATTGGGGTACACGTGGCTCTTTCAATTCTGGTTTCCTCGGTGTATATGCCCAGCAGTGGGATTGCTGGGTCATATGGCAGGTCTATTTGCAGCTTTTTAAGGAACCTCCACACTGTTTTCCATAGTGGCTGTACTAGTTTGCAATCCCACCAACAGTGTAAGAGAGTTCCCTTTTCTCCACATCCTCTCCAGCATTTATTACTTGTAGATTTTTGGATTGCAGCCGTTCTGAGTGGTGTAAAGTGATATCTCATTGTGGTTTTGATTTGCATTTCTCTGATAATGAGTGATGTTGAGCATCTTTTCATGTGTTTGTTAGCCATTTTTATGTCTTCTTTGGAGAAATGTCCGTTAAGTTCTTTGGCCCACTTTTTGATTGGGTCGTTTATTTTCCTAGGATGGAGCTGCAGGAGTTGCTTGTATATTTTTGAGATTAATTGTTTGTCCGTTGCTTCATTGGCTATTATTTTCTCCCATTCTGAAGGCTGTCTTTTCACCTTGCTTATAGTTTCCTTTGCTGTGCAGAAGCTTTTAATTTTAATTAGGTCCCATTTGTTTATTCGTGCTTTTATTTCCAATATTCTGGAAAGTGGGTCATGTAGGATCCCGCTTTTGTTTATGTCGGAGAGTGTTTTGCCAATGTTATCCTCTAGGAGTTTTATAGTTTCTGGTCTTATGCTTAGGGGCCAGCAGAGGACGCCAAATCAAGCAGGACAAACCGCTTAAGAGCCCAACCAGGAAACTTTGACAAAACACACATCCAACCCCTCCCATAGCGAGGAACCCCCACAATAAAGGGACAACACAGCGAGATAAACAAAATGAAAAGGCAGAGAAACACCCAGCAGGTAAAGGAACAGGATAAACGTCCTCCAGACCAAACAAAAGATGAAGAGATAGGATGTCTACCTGATAAAGAATTCCGAATAATGATAGTGAAAATGATTCAAAACCTGGAAAATAAGTTGGAGTTGCAGTTCAATAACCTGCAGGCAAGGATCGAGAAGATGCAGGTAAGCTTTAACAAGGCCTTAGAAGAAATGAAAAAGAGTCAAAATACAATAAATAATGCAATAAATGAGATCAAAAACACCCTGGAGGGAACCAACAGTAGAATAACAGAGATAGAAGACAGGATAAGTGAGATAGAAGATAGAATGGCAGAAATAAATGAAACAGAAAGGAATAAGGAAAAAAGAATTAAAAGAAATGAGGACAATCTCAGAGACCTCTGGGACAGTATTAAATGCACCAATATTTGAATCATAGGAATCCCAGAAGAAGAAGACAAAAAGAAAGACCATCAAAAAATTCTTGAAGAGATAATCGTTGAAAATTTCCCTAAATTGGGAAAGCAAATAACCTCTCAGGTCCAAGAAACACAGAGGGTCCCAAATAGAATCAACCCCAAGCGGAACACCCCCAGACACATATTAATCAAATTAACAAATATCAAATACAAAGACCAAATATTAATAGCAGTGAGGGAGAAGCAAAAAATAACCCACAAGGGGAATCCCATAAGGATAACAGCTGATCTCTCAATAGAAATGCTTTATTATATTTCTAATGTGAGGTCAGGGAGTTTGAATTTGATTGGGTTCCTTAACAACTGTTTATTTGTGCTTACAGCACTTGTGTGCCATCTGTGAAATTAATAAAGGTAAGAAAAATTTATTTCTAGCACACTGAGAAAAAGAGGTAAGTGAGTGGGAAGGCTATGCTTTTCCTATCAAAATGCAAAATTTTTTTGCAGTGCAGAAATAAAAATAAATTCAACCTCAAGACATAAGCATATGCTATAAATTGTACTGAGGTTTCCTACTAGCTACTTGGTCTAAACACTTCAAGTTCACAATGCAGTGTTAGGCAACAGTAAAAGCAAAGAACTATTTTAAGAAAATCTCTTAGTGGTTTGCTTCAAAGTGGGACTATTGGAATAAATGACAATATTATCATAATCATAGCTTCTCTGTTATCAAGAGGTTTACAAATCACTAGACCTGTGTGACTTATCCATCTGCCACATAGTATTTATTGACATTTTTGAATGCCTAAAGGAATGAATGAATAAACCATCAGAAACTTAAATTATACAACTTTCCATTGGTATTTACATATGGTATTTGTATCATTTTTATATAAGAATATTTTTCTTATTAAGTTAAAATGAAACATTTATTTATGTTTACAAAATAATATATGTCTAATGTTGGAGGTATTTTTGAAGTGTTTTTCAAAAGATAAATATAAAATTATACCATGTTTTATTATGATGACTAATATGGTTCTGAAAGTGAAAAGTGAAAGTGAAGTCATTCAGTTGTGTCCGACTCTTTGTGACTCCATGGACTGAAGCCCACCAGGTTCTTGTTTTCATGGAATTGTCCAGGCAAGAGTACTGGGGTGGGTTGCCATTTCATATATTAATAACTTATAGACTCTCCTTATTTGGACCATATGTCTTTATATTTTCATATACATCACTTAAAGTATATAATTTATCCTATGGAGATCAGGAAAAAGAGGTGTTTTCCACTAGTAACTCCATCTCAGTTAAAACACTCAGATTGTAAATATTTTCGTATCTTTTTTTCTTCTGTGTGTGTAGTTAGTGTATATTTTATATTTCTTCATGATTAATATCTATATAACCAAATGTCAAATTTTATGTTAAGACCCAAGCATAAATATATTACATAGACTTACATTTTATTTACAGGGTTGTCAATATAGTCTTATTACTCTATTTCATTTTTGATCTTTAATGAAGTATCTGTGAGTTATGATGTGGAAAAATGTCAGGATGAGAAAATGATGATCTCCATTTTTTTCCTAGCCATGACATTTAAGTATTATGAGCTATATCTCATAAGGTCAGGACTGTGTGACCTATTTTGCTGTACTCATTATCTACTAATCCCAAAACAGAGGCCAAGATAAAAGGAGTATATTTTAAAAGGATTGCTAGCCATGGCTTTATATGATGTGCTGCCTGGATGGATGGGGCGATATTGCACATTGGCTTTCCGAGGTGAAAAAACCCAAATTCTCATAAAAAAATTAACTCATGCTCCACCATTGAAAAAAACAAACAAATTATCAATAAGATGATCTCCTAATACCTTGTACCATCTTTTTGTATGACAGAGAGGAAAAGTGAAACCATCTTTTTATGGAATCTCCTCTTTTGCCTCATGAGCATACATTTGTGAGCATAGGGTTGAAATACAATTTAAAAAGTATCACAAAATTATTTTCATTTACTTTTACAACTATCCTGACAAACAATAGTAACATAACGCTCAAAGCTAATAACAAGTTAACTGTATCTACAAAAAGTATCAAGGTTAAGAATCACAATTTTGGCAATTCCAACCTGGAAACATGCTTTCTATTTTTTTTTTCCCTCTAATTTTAGAAGAAAAATTGAGAGTTCTTTTTATTACTGAGATTAATCAGCTAAAGAAAATGGGTATTCACTTCACTTCTGAATAATATCTATAATATCTAACTCCAAAAAGAAAAGCTAGGTCTTAGAACAAATGCAAACAGAACAAAATTGAACCAAAGCAACAGACCACAAATAGACGAATCATGAATCAGAGTTGCCCAGCCAAGCCTATCCTAGACTGGCTCAACTGGAGCAAACCTAGATACCCAGGGACATTAAAATGATGATTTAGAGGTCACTGAGTTCTGGGGCAATTTTGTCTGCAGCATTATTGTGGTTGCTGCTGGCTAATACAAATATCAGAGTCCCTGAACTTAAAGTAAATTTTGTTTACATGAGAAACTTAATTAACTCTTTTACAACTCATTGTATCTTTTAAGTAGAGATATTTGCTCAGATTTTCTTGGTAAAATAGAGACTAAGGTGACAACTAAGAATGTGAATGGGGAAGAGATGCTGAAGTGAGAATAATGGAAGTGTGAATGTGTTAGGAAATACAGAAAAATTTCTGGGCAGTATTGTATGTTTTAGGATTGTTGAAGAATTGCTGAAGCTTAGTAATCAAAAAAAGTGGACCAGAAAGACGAGATGATTGTCATAGAGTGGGGCGCATGGATCTGAGAATATGGAAGGGTTAAAGTCACTGGCAGGCTTCCCAGGTGGCACTAGTGGTAAAGAACTTGCCTGCTAATGCAGGAGATACAGGTTCGATCTCTGGCTAGGAAAGATCCCCTGGAGGTGGAAATGGCAACCCACTCCAGTGTTCTTGCCTGGAGAATCCCATGGACAGAGGAGCCTAGAGGCTACAGTCCATGGGGTCACAAAGAGTTAGACATGACTGAAGTGATGTATTACTTGCAAAGTGGTAATGACAAGGTTTAGAAAATGATCATGGTGGTAAATATCTAGGGGACAGACAGTAGTGTAACAGTCTTAATGGAGGATAATAATTTAATGAACTTAGAGATCAAAACATTGCAAAGATCAAGAATTTGTGTATTGGAATAAAAAGTTTTAAAGAGAGTGACGGTTACCTAGGAGCCCAAAATCTGTAAGAAGCAACAGAGAATAATGTAAAGATCTGTGAACTGTGGTGACAGTAAGTAATACTGGTACTTATCGTCTGATGACCGATTTATGTTTTTGTTTTTTTTATGGAGGAGGTACTGATAATCATTTTCAATAGGCAATAGGGAACACACAGGGCACATATGTAGCATGTAGAGTTGGAAAAAACTGCTGCTATCTGCAATGAACTTCTGATGCTAACTAGTACAGTAATCATAGACATTATAGGTTAAGGGTACAAACTCCTACAAGACATTTTTACTTTAGATACCAGCCACAAGTTTGGGGCTCCCTAGGTCACCAATTCTTCTGACAAATGCTATAAATTCAAGAGTTCCCCATGCCCCCTCACATTTAATAGCTCACTGAAACAGCTCACAGAACTCAGGAAAGAATTGTACTTAAATTATAATTTTAATATAAGAATACAAATCAAGAACCAGCCAAAAGAAGAGACCCACAGAGGGAGTTCTGAGAGGTCCCAGATGCAAAGCTTTCTTGTCTCCTGGAGTAAGGATGCATATTGATGTGTGTTCACCAACTAGGAAGCTCAATTTTACTGAGCCAGTTTTACTGAGATTTTATTATGAAGCTATTATTGGTTGAATCATTGGCCACATAATTGAACTCCATCTCCAGCTCCCTTCACTTCCTTGAAGGTCAGGTTGATATTACCTGGCTCAGAGTCTCAACTCTGTTCACATGGTTGATTTTTCTTGCATTGCCAGAAACAATGGAAACCCATAATGATTCATTCTTTTAAGATAAATTCAAATGTGGCCCAGGAGCCTGCTAAGATTTTTTAAAGGCACTCTCATTGCTTTTTACCACTTTGGAAAATTCTAAGGGTTTGGAAATTCAGGGTTTGAGGGCTTCTCTGGTGGCTCAGATGGTAAAGCCTCTGCCTGCAATGTGGGAGACCTGGGTTTGATCCCTGGGTTGGGAAGATCCCCTGGAGGAGAGCATGGCGACCCACTCCAATAGTCTTGGCCTAGGAAATTCCATGGATGGAGGAACCTGATAGGCTACAGTCCATGGGATCACAAAGAGTTGGATACGACTGAGCAACTTCACTGGTTAGAAGCTCAGTCCCAGAAACTAAGGATAAAGTCCAAATAAATTCTTTATCTGTGACCTTTATCAGTTTGCTTAGGAGAGAGCCTGGTTTTCTTCAGAGTAAGAGTCTGAAGAGGTTTAGGAAACGTAGGATTTTCCTGATGAATCACCATCAGAAAGTACAGTGAAAAGATTTCATGATGAAGGAAAGAGTGGGATTTATCAGAAAGTATGTTTTGCAAAACTGTATCAGGATTTAAGCACAGGAGATGAGAACTGAACTGAACCCGTGTCTCCTGCACTGCAGGCAGATTCTTTACCAACTGAGCTATCAGGAAAGCCTGAGATAACTGAACTCCTGGTTATAGATTCAAATCACCCTATAGAAAATTAGGAGATTAATGCTGATGGTATTAAAGTGAAAAGTGATGTCAAGGCTGTGACTATAATGTCAAAGCAAATAGTTGACAAAGTCTTTCATGAAACAGCCAGAGCTTTGAGGCTCATGTTAAATGCATGTCTAAAGGAGCTGTGGAGGATGGGAGTGATTTAAAGATCTTGGTGAAGGCGAAAACTGTTCACCTTAAGTTATTGAGTGGCCCAGGTAAAAAATGCCCCCCCTCTTTTGCCACATAACCACTATCCTGACTTCTCACGTCATAGGTGATTTATTGAATTTCATATAAGGGAGTTCTAAATTAGGTACTCTTTTTGTCTCTGCCCTCTTTTACACAGTAATAAATCTTTAAAAGTTTGTCAGCTTATAGTTGCTTCATGTAGCTGCTTATATCTTAACAAAATATTTTATTACATATAAATTAGGGTACTGTGCCCATCTATGATGAAAAAATAATGTGTTCCATGTTGTAGAACATAGTCATTAAGTGACAAAGCTGATTTAAATGGATCGTTTCCCAGTTTGAAATTCAACCCCATTAGCACTGTATCTCTCTATTTGCAGGGAGGGGAGCTTATTTTATAGAAACTTATATTCAGGCCCTGTATACAATATCTAAAATATACTAAACAAACAAACAAACTCAGGTATGTCTGAAAAAGGAGTGAAGTCCTGTTTAGATGAACTGTCTCTTCAAGTTTCCCTGATTTTTAATTTTTTTTTTTGATTTACAAATATCCTTGATCAGTTTCTACACCATTATGCCACAGGGAATTCAAGAGAGAACTGAGATTATCTCATATTATATATCCATTTTGAAGTTAACAAGACATGTCAGGAATAATAATTCTTTGTTTTCATTTAGGATTCAGCTTTCAACAATCTAGAGTTTTTACAAACTCATGTTATGAACACTTATAGTGTTGCTACCTATCAGGTTAGTTGCTGGGGGGAGGGGGTGATTGAAATAATTCAATAAAATGCAAATAAAGTGCTCAGTATTGCAAATTTATTTGAAGGAGGATTTTTATTACTTCACTAGCATATTAAAATAATGGTAGAGCGGACTTTAAACAAATCATAAACCAGCCTTTATATTGGTGCATATTTTAGTTCAAAGTATCTCTTACCTTTTATCATCAGAATTATTTTATACATATGTATTGTATTTTCTATGGCTGGTATTTATTAACATTTACTACATTATTCAACCAACATAACTGTATCATTAATGTTACAATGGACCCATAGTGTACCATATTTTAGATCTATAATGATCTCTAATAAAGTACTCTACTGTCCTGACAAAATGTCCTTTTTCATTATCAGGGAGAAGCTTCTTTGCTTTCCATTCTAATGTTTTCATCATGACTTTGATATGCTGATGCTGTGCTTCCCCAAAGGGAAAGAAGGGAAGAAACTATAGCAATAATTACCAAGTGTGCAAGTCATTATCATTATATTAGAAATAAAATTGAAATGGTAAGAGCCTGGCATCATTCATATTTTCCCCCTGCTTTGTTAACAATCATATTATCTTTGAAATCCTCATAGACTTCTTTTGAAGTGTAGATGTCATAATGCCTAAAGCATCTTAGGATATGGAATCACACCACAAGCCACTGATCATATCTTCCAGGCCAAGTCTCCAGGTGTATCACAGCTCTGATCCTATGACCTCTCAAAAATGTCTTTCTGAAGAGTTAATAGAGAACAGATGTTACCTAAGGCAGCAGCTGTTACCATTAGACAAATGGGAAACTGGCAAATGAAGAGGGCAGAAACTCTTTGAAGAGACAACCCAATTCCTTAAAAAATAACAATAAGATATTTTGAAAAGGTCAGAAAAAGGTGCACAAGCATGTGTTTTTGCACATGTATATTCACTAAAAGTCCTTTCAGAAAATACTTTTCACTGAAACAAAAATTCTCACATTCATTTGAAATAGTCTGGTCTTGATAATTATGAAAGGAGATTTTTTACATTGCAAAATATACAATTCAGTTTTATTGGGTTTTCAAGTTTGTATTTTTCATTTTTAGTAGTGTCAATAATATTTTTCTGATGGTTTAATGTCTTCCCTACCTAATGATGCAAAACTCAGTGGATAAAAATGCAATGCTGTTTTTCTCAGTCTAGAACCTCATCTTTCATCCATGGGAAGAAACATGTGAGCATATAATGCCATGACTGCTACTAGAATTGATGGACAAATTAATCTTCCTGACAGGAATGTTCTTACAAGCAAGGGATATTTGACTTGGGTTCTGAAAAATTAAAAAAAAAATACCATACAATGAAGAGAACAATTTTCCCACAAGAAATACCAAACCATACACAGAGTCTTGAAAGTTAGAACCTGACAGTTCTAATAAAATGTCAGAACTGGACAGAAGAACAGATTCTTAAATTGTAGTGTGCATCAGAACTATTTGGAGTTCTTGTTAAAAATGCAGACACCTGGGTCACATCATGGACATTCTAATCTACTAAATCTGATGTGGTATCTGGGGTTCTTCATCTTATTAAGCACTTATTATTTCATATTACTCTGATGAAATCAGAGGGAAGATTGCACTTTGAGACATATTTCTTTCAATGAATGGTTCTTGAAGTACGGTCTCCAGACCAGCAATACCACCATCATTACCTGGAAATTTGTTAGAAATGTCAATTATCAGCCCTACTCCAGCTTGGCAGAAATTCTGGTGGTTGGGTCTGGCTATCTGGGCTTTTTAATAAGCCATTTGGCTGATTCAGATTTTCAGGTTGTAGTGTAGTGTGTTGTGATTGGCATTGATTCATTGATGAGTGCTCAGTGAAGTTATATAGTCTCATTTTGAACATAAGAAATCCCTTCAGTGGAACTCAAGGTAGTGACAGTGACATTGAGATTCATTTTTTATATTATTCATATTTTCTCAACGAGTGCACAAAGTCATCTATTTGTAAGGAATCATTATATCTGCTATGGTGTGTGTGGGGTAAAATTTGTTCTTTGGCTTTACCTAACAATGAAGAATACATGCTAGTCCCATATGAAATGATGTTTTTGGTAACTTCAGACAGTAATCCTCTTCTATATCTTTTTTTGTTAGTAAATATAACTTTTTATCTAGACCTTCAAATGCCAAAGTCTATATGTGAATGAGAAGCATTGTTTCACCTAAAAAAAAAAAAGATGTGTTAGAACAAATATGTCTAATTTTTGTCCACTTCTACAAAATGGATGGGGCTTCCCTGGTGTCACAGTGGTAAAGAATTTGCCTGACATTGCAGGAGATGCAAGAGACGTGGATTTGATCGCTGGGTTGGGAAGATTCCCTGGAGTAGGAAGTGGCAACCTGCTCCAGTATTCTTGCCTGAAAAAGTCCATGGACACAAGAACCTGGCAGGCTACAGTCTATGAGGTCACAAAGTGTTGGATATGACTGGGCGACTGAGCACACTCACATTATGAATATGCAGATTTATTTCTCAATGGACAGAAATCCTCATATGAGTGGAAATATTCTTAGAAGGCTAGGATTTAGTCTTTGTTCTTTTTCTCTTCCCGCTATTTCTTCCCTCTTCCCTCTAACCCTTCAGGAATGGTCATGTGCTTTATGATAAAGAAAAGAGGCCATGTTTAGCCCCTACTTCTCAAAGAGCACTTCTGAGTTGTTTTTTGAAATAGCAAGCAGTCAATGATTCTTAGGGCAGAAACAAAATATGTTATAGAACTATAGAAAACTCTAGATTCTCCATTTTTCATTGTACATTGATTGATTATCGGCTATATTCCAGACAGTGTATTCAGAAATAGTTGGTAGTAATTTAATAAATGGGGATCCCTGGTGGCTCAGTTGGTAAAGAATCTGCCTGCAATGCGGGAGACCTGGGTTCAGAACTGGGAAGACTCGAGTTCAAACCCTGAGTTAGGAAGATCCTGTAAAGAAGGGAATACCTACCCACTCCAGTATTCTTGCCTGGAGAATTCCATGGACAGAGGAGCTTGGTGAGTTACAGTACATGCGGTTGCAGAGTTGGACACGAATGAGTGACTAACACACAAATTAACAAATAAAGCAAGTTTCTTGTAATCTGCAGCTCACAATCTTCTGGAAGATACAGCCACCTGCCAAGGTATTATAGCTAAAAAAAAAATACTTGGGTCTGAGAAAAATGTTATTATTTAATATCATAGCTCAGACATATTAAATTTCAAATACTTATTTGACACCCAGAGGTGTCAACATATGTATTATCATCTCTTTATGTTTTACAACATAAATGCATGATATTTACTGACTTTAATCAGAAGGAATAAGTGGTTTGCTTTGCCTTTGTATAGGTTTGGTATTATATCATTTCTCCCCAAAATAAACATAGGGTCAAGTTAGAAGATGATTTAGAAATTCTTACTGAAATTGCAGGAATGAACTTTTTGGTGACAGGGTGATTTTCGTAGACACAGATGAACCTTTGGATCCAAGCAGAGTTAGGTTAAAATCTGAGTTATGTCACTTCACGCTGTTATTTTAACCTTTCTGAAACTGTTGCTTCATCTGTGCATCTGTGAAGTGGTGATAATAAATACCACAATATATTGCTACAGAATAATTAAGTGAGATGACGTTTGTAAAGAGCCTGGCATTTGGTTGATGCTCAATAAATTTTAGTTTTATTTGACATACATTCTCTTTAATGCCTTCCCCTTTCATATGGAGCCATGTGTCAGCCATTAAATGCTTGCCGCTCCATTTCACACCATATCTCTTTGAGGTCTAAGAAGTCTACCTTAAAAAACAAAAATTATTATACAAGATACTGCTTCCCTATTATTCAAACAGATCATGAATATTGGTGTGCATCTACCATATACCATGCATGCATTCTCAATGGTCCCAAGAGGCAGTGGAGTGGGTGGTGAGATGCAGGATTACAGACTACAGAATTAAAGTGATAGATGGTTTGGATTGACTGACATTTAAAACAAGAATGGCTGGAACCATTAAATGGAATTACATGAGGGGAGTTAAGGAGTTATATGTCAAGCAGTATATATCTTTTAGTGTTGGCATTAACTAGTTCTCTGTGGTTTATTGTAATATTCAAAATTTCCTATGTTTGCTATCTGTATCTTCATTCTATTTTGACTTTTTCCATCATTACTATAGATTTCCCAGGTGGTGCTAGTGGTAAAGAACCCCTTGCCAATGCAGGAGGCATAAGAGACATGGTTTGATCCCTGCATTGGGAAGATGCCCTGGAGGAGGGTGCAGCAACCCACTCCAGTATTCTTGCCTAGAGAATCCCATGGACAGGGGAGCCTCGTGGGCTACAGTCCATAGGGTCAAAAGAGTCAGACACGACTGAAGCGACTTAGGACACACACACATTATTACTAGTAAAAAGTAAGATTCTGTTTTATTTTATTTTTTTAATTTAACATGGAGGAGTAGAGAGAAAAATTGAGAATCACTTCATATTTTAAATAGAGTCTGGAAAACAATCTACCAGATATGAGTGCTTATAGTTAGTGTCTGCTTACCAAAACTGAGAACTATGATGAAAAGATACATTTCTACTGGTTTTGCTGACATTAGTAGTTCTTTCATATTTATTAAATAAAGAAACAGTTAATTGCTTCATGCTAGACAGTGCTGTACATCCTAATGATGTAGAGGATGAGTAAGTCTCTATCTTATTGTGAGGATCTCAAGGTTCCAGAAGTATACCTGGTTCCCTTTTCCAAAGAGTCAGTTCACAGTGAAGCAAAATTGCCACTTAAATGACAATACTCTGCCTCCCAAAAGAAAGAGTAGAGATTCAATAAGAGAGTGAGATTAAGGAGGAACATAGACTTTTCTTTTTTATCTGTTATGTAAATCATAATAGGATTTTAGTAAATCATTTAATTTATTAGAAAAGAAGAAGAGTAAGGCAGAAGTACAACAATATTTGCCCTTCTTTCTTCTATATGTTCTACAGGCTTATATAGACATGTGAGAAACACAGTCTTTAAAAGAGTCATATAATGATGTTTTGTGCATCACTGACAAAAACGAAGACATTATATATCATATGAGTGCTTTATAGAATACTATGATTAATGCAATTAATTTCTGATAAGAAAATGCTAATACAATGTACTAGTTCTATATTTACTCCAGTTTTCTTTTTTAGCACACCAAGAAATATGCTTCTGGGAAATTTCTGATGCAAAAAAACCCAAAAAAACCTCATGCAAAAATGAGTCATATATTTACATATGAACACATTTCACATTAGCAGTTGGGGCTGCTGATTTTGAAAATACATAATACTTCTTGATTTAATTTAAAAATCTGAACGGTATTTCAGCAGTAATCTTTGCATGGTTTATATCCCTTTTTGATGGATGTATATACCCAATGAACATATTTTGAGATATAAAAACCATAACCATAAAGATTCACTTTTGGATTCACTCTTGGGTTAAGATTATTTTATCTGAAAAAATTCTACACACTTTTATAGAATAAGAAAATTTCTGGGAATAAAAAAGAAGAAAAAAATCCAATAGCATTTTTAAGTAGCACAAAGCCTTTAAAAGATATCTCACCACTCTTTGAAACAAACCTTTCAGGTAAACTGCTGTTATTTTTATCACCATGAAAGTGAAGGTGAAAGTCGCTCAGTCATGTCCAATTCTTTGCTTCCCCATGGACTGTATAGTGCCTGGAATTCTCCAGGTCAGAATACTGTAGTGGGTAGCCTTTCCCTTCTCCAGAATATCTTCCCAACCCAGGGGTTGATCCCAGGTCTCCTGCATTGCAGGAGGATTCTTTACCAGCTGAGCCACAAGGAAAGCCCAAGAATACTGGAGTGGGTACCTATCCAGGGGATTTTCCCAACCCAAGAATCCAACCGGAGTCTCCTGCATTGCAGGTGGATTCTTTACCAACTGAGCTATGAGGGAAGCCTATGTAACAAGGAAAACTAGACTTCACTGACATTAAATGATAATTATTGACACACTACATTATATGGTAAAACCAAGAATGAGTTTCCTAACTTAGAGCCTGTTTCTGTTCTTCTTTCACTAGAAAAGGGGATGCTTTGTTATCTACTCAGACATTTTGTAGCTTTTGGACATTTGAAATTATTTGTTTTAATAATATCTATAGAAATAGTGAAGATCTACCAAGAAATAGGTGATTTTGTTTGTTTCTTCTCCCTTTAGCCTAGATACCCAGCATGGTATCCTGTACTCACTGTTCTAACCTGCCCATATGCCAATTCTCCAGACAAAATATGAAAAGTGATTGCCATAAATCTTTAGAGATTATGATTGAAATCATCCCTGGGGATTGGGCAGATAATGCCTTGTTATCTAATTCATCAATTGCTGCTTTCTATTATCTGCCAGATACTTAAATACTTTTCCAGTTTCACTCTTGATCTGCTTCTAGAGGATGGTATATAAGATATCTACCAGTGAATAGCTGGGATAGAGAGCCCCAAGAGCTATCACAGCCTTCTACTGTCTGCCAGGAAATAGCATGGGGAAAAATGTAATATTGTAGCTGGAGTAAACTGTAGGTGAAGGTTAAGCCAAAATGCAGAAAGAGTTCAGATTCTTCTATAAGCATTAAGTCTTGCTCTAATTATGTGAACTAACTCTATGGCTTTTATGTTTGAATCATTTTGATGAGATATTCAGTTTTTGCAGCCAAACACATATTTTAAAATTCTTGGTTTTAAAGCATTTAGGTATATATGCCATCCTGTATGTAAGTGGATCCATTAGGATGCCTTGTTTTATTCACACTATCCTTGTCTATGATTCAAATTTCTTCCTTCATTTGTAAGATCTACAGACTTTTAAAGGTATGTAGCAAGTTTTATTCAGAGATCTCTGCTTACATATCTATTTTTCCTTATTCAGCCCAATTCAGCTACTTTACTAGATGACTTACTCTTTTTTTTATACCATTTTTCCTAAACTTTTCCCATTGCCTTTCTTTAAAATATCTGCTATGTTGCCAATAAATATTCCTTCCTTCTTTACTTTTAAAACAAATGTTTACTCCGTTTCCTTGCCTGGCCTGAAAAGTACCTCTCCACAGGTTTATTTTTATTCTCCACACCTGCTAGAGACTGAATGTTTATCTCCCCTTGAAAACTTATATATTGGACCATGAACTCCAATGTGATGATATTTGAAAGTGGGGCTTTGGGGAGCTAATAAGGTTTAGATGAGCCCTTGAAGATAAAGCTCCTATGACAGGATTAATGTCCTTATAGAACTGGAAGAGATTAGAGCCCTTTATGCTATGTGAGGATACAGCAAGAAGGAAGCCATTTTAAAGCAGGAATGGGACTCTCTAATCTCAGACTTTCCAGTCTCCATGACTGTAAGAAATAATTGTCTATTGTTTAAACCACCCAGTCTATGTTAACTTGTTACTGCAGCCTGAATTGACTAAGATAAAACTTAACTATGATTTTCTTATTCTTCCCAAATCTCAGAGACAGGGTGGTATTGTTCTAGTTCTCTGCAACCCCATTTTCTTACATTACCTGCTAAGTCTTTTTAAAAGAAAACCTTTTTTTTTTTTTTTTAAATTTAAACCCTCTCCCATACTCATCACTGCCAAGTATAACTCTCTTAGACTTTTCCCCAACAACACAGAAAGATCAAACACGTGTAAACTCCATCCAGTTTTATGCAAATAATCAGTCTAATGAATGTCCTTGTCTTTTAGAACTTGGGCCTCTTTTCTTCCAGACCTTCCACCTCCACCCCACTGAGGTGCAGTGGCCGTTTTCTTGGTACTGCATCAGGTATCATTCAGAATTGCTTCATCTTCTATCAGAGATCAGAGTCCTTCAGATGCAGAATTTGAGACAGAGATTAGTGGATGGGGATTTATTAGAAGCTGTTCTTTGGATCAATTCCAGTGGAAGAGAAGGAAAGGCAGTAGGAACGGATCAGCAGACAATTTGGTCTGAGTTGCTGTCTCCTTTAAATGCTTTAGTCAATACACAGGAAGCACTAAAGCTGGAAAGCCATATTAAGTTGTCTGTTTAGAAACAAGAGAGCATCCATCAGTCATTAGATGCAGTTAGGGACCTGGCCTTAGGAAGGTCTACTTCCATCACCCTAAGTCAGAGAGGAGGGAACGTAGTTGAGAGTGTATTACCAGCTGTGCCTGCAAGAGCTAAGAAAACAGTCTGATATCCCTTCAGTCCTGGAGGGATATCAGAATTCCATGATGTTATCAATTACATTTCCCGTTACACTATTCAGAAAAATACACTTCATATAAGTCCTGAAAGTAGCAACTTCCAGGAAAAAAGGGGATAAATAAGTTCTGCACAAGGATAAACATGAAAACTTATTTTAATGGTGTATTTTATTTGCTGAGGAACTGCTTCAGTAATAAAAGGTTGAATGTGAGTTTTCCATGTTTCAGTACTTTAGGATATTATGATCATTTTGCCTTAAGATTAGTGACATAAACATTTTTGTATCATTCTCCCTTAAAAGGAGATGATTTTGTTTAATTTAGTGAATAAAGCAATTTTTAAATTAAAATAAAGTACACAATAGTCATTGCTGACTTTTGAAGAGCTTCACAAAGTACCAAGAATTATTGTTTCTAAATTGTATTAAAATTCACTTAATTCTATTATTATCCCTGTCTTACAATTGAGGAGAATAAAGCTCAGAAAAAGGGTTAAGCTATTTGCCCAAAGTCACACAACTATGAATTTAAACTCAATAGTCTGACACTAGTGGCTACACCATTAAACATCAAGTTGTGTTGATTTTCTGATTTCTTCCTTGTAGCTCCAAGAAAGGCAAGCAAAGCAATTTGTCTAAATATCCTGATTGGTGACTATATCCAGAAATTGAAAGAAAAGTTATATAAATTTCCCTTTAGAGTTCTGTCTTATACAGAATGTTCCACAGAAAGATTGAAGGGAGTATTGCAAATTTGCTCTCACACTGTTTATTTATTTTTTATATCCTGGCTTTAGGATAAATTACTTTCAACTCATACAGAAAAATGAAAATGAGTTAAAAAATTTTTCCAGCATATTCACCCTTGAAAGACTATAAAAATTTGAATAGACAAACAAAAGAACAGAATAAAAATACTTCTTTTGTCTTCTTATTTACTTTCTTTTAAAGTAATTACTAGCTGAATCTTTTCCCTCAAGAGGGAAAGTACAGTTATTATAAAATGGCAATGAAAATAAAACCTGTCAGCTGCTGCAAACCAGCTATACTTGCTGTACTCTCAAACCTCGATGCTATACAATTTTCCAAATAATTGTAAAAGTTTGTTCTTGTTAATTTTCTTCTAGTTTTTAGAATTTTATTTAAAGCCTTAAACAATGCTGTGTTAAATAGAAACAACTAGAGAGAAAGGAGAGGGTGTTCAGGGAAAATAGACTATAATTAAATTGTATACAGTGACACAGTATCATTATGAGAATTCAAGAATTTTATGAATTTTTTCTGGGTTCAATATACTATATTTCATTATCTGTGAAGTTCTACTATTGATGTAAAATTATCTGTACCTTTATAAATGAAAGTATCTTTTAAAAATCCAATCAAAAATGGGCAGAAAACCTAAACAGACATGTCTCCAAAGAAGACATAAAGATGGCCAATAGGCATAAGAAAAGATGCCCAATATCACACATTTTTAGAGAAATGTAAACCAAGACTACAGTTAGGTATCACTTCACACCATTCAGAATGGCTGTCATTAAAATGTCTAAAAATAGTAAATGCTGGAGAGGATGTGGAGAAAAGAGAACTCTCTTCCCCTTAGAAGGCTAAAAATAGAGTTGTCATGTGATCCACAATCCCACTTCTGGGCATATATCTGAAGAAAACTCTGGTTTGAAAAGATACATGTACCTCAATATTCATTGCAGCACTATTTACAATAGCCAAGATATGGAAGCAACCTAAGTGTCCATAGACAGATGAATAGATAAAGACAATTTGGTATATATATATATATATATATATATATATATATGTATGTATATGTTTATATATATATGTATGTATATGTTTATATATATATATACATATATATATGTATGTATGTATATATATACACACACAATAGAATATTTCTCAGTCATAAATAATTATAAAATAGTGCCATTTGAAGCAATGTGAATAGATCTAGAGACTATTATACTAAGTGAAGTAAGTTAAAGATGAATATCATATATCACTTCTATGTGGAATCTAAAAATTGATACAAATGAATTTATTTACAAAACAGAGATAGACTTACAGACATTGAAAACAAATTTATGGTTACCAACAGGGAAGGGAGGCGGGGGAGGCATGAATAGAAATAAATTAGGAGTTTGGGACTAACATATACATACTACTGTATATAAAATAGGTAAATAACAAGAATATATTGTGTGACACAGGGAACTATACTCAACATCTTGTAATAACCTAGAGTGGAAAAGAATCTGAAAAGGAATTTCTATATCTATATCTGAATCACCTTGCTTGTATAACATTGTATACTTGAAACTAGCACATTATAGATTGAGTAGCACGTTGTAGACTAATTATACTTCAATAAAGAATACCACAATATAGTATTATACTAAAATATATCCTGCTTATTGTAGATTAAAATCCTTTAACTCAAAAGGATAATCTAATAACTTCTGTTTATTGCATTCTAAGGGATTTCTGACACTTTTAATTTTCCTTATCTCCAAAAATCAGAAAACTTAGAAAATGAAGAGAGAAAAAAGAAAAAAATTAAAATCATTCTTAAACTGTCATCTAAAGATAACTACTGTTAACATTTGTATTTATCCTTCTGTTATTCTTCTATACTTATTTTATACAGTTTAAAAATATTTGACTACTTCTTTTAGGTAGCTCAGTGCAAAGTGAAAATGCAGCAGTCTTTCTTCAAAAGTTATTAAGAATTTCAAGATGGCAATAGCAGAATACTAAACTAAGTATGAGGCCCTTTTAAGCATGGGAACAGGTATAAGTATACAGGTCTCTGTATAAGTATATATGCCCTGGAAGCTGATCCAGGTTTGTTTAATGAGTGAGTGAATGTGGAATAACAGGAGTGTTGGAAAAGTCACACAGAGATATCTGAAATATATTGAGGCAAACTCAAAGTTACCAAATGCTGCACGTACTTTACACTTTTTCATAGCCAGAACAGGATGTAGAATGAAATTCACTTGGAATTAAGAATCCGTACTTTCATTATTGTTAAGAGAGAGAAAATGAGGCTGAAACTAACAAGAAACTAATAGCTCTCCCAGGAATACATGTGGGAAAAACATATTAGAAAGATAAATAAAATGTTAACTTAAATGAAGCAGCCAAACAGTAGGTCAGAGGCAATCACTACGATATATCAGGTAATGTTTACTCCACTTTACTAAAATTAGTTCTTAAAAAAGAATGGAAGCATACAAGCATCTTATGCAAATTGGTCACTGAATGCCTGCTAACACTTTCCTAAAATATACCCTTTACTATTTATCATTTTATACTTGCAATTGTCTCATTAATGCAGGAGTACTGATAAATTTGAGGCTTCTTTTAAGCAAATTGGAAAAAAATGGGCTGATTGGAGATTACTGGTAATGCAGCTTTGATCCTGCCCTTGAGAGACTAAGGATTTATATCTCCTAAGCTTGCTGTCACCTACTTTGTAAGTAATCAGCAAACCTTGAACCATAAATATGGAAATATATTTGCATGTTGCAGAAACAAAATTATAGGCATATTTATTCCTTGCATATTTCTGACAACAGTATAAATCACCACTAGAGATTACTTAGTGAATTTTAGTGGCTAATTGATAGGCAACTTCTGATTATTTACAATAACAAAAAGAACAACAATAAGAAGATTTCAGAGCAGTGGTTGATATAAACAATGACTTCTAGCAGGTTTTGCATCAAGGTTTATTTGGTTAAACTTGTTATAACAAGGTGTAATTTTATTACTATTGCCATTTATAGTATTAGTGGATGTTAGTGTTACTGATGGAGAAGGCAATGGCAACCCACTCCAGTACTCTTGCCTGGAAAATCCCTTGGATGGAAGAGCCTGGTGGGCTGCAGTCCTTGGGGTCGCTAAGAGTGACTTCACTTTCCCTTTTCACTTTCATACGGAAGAGCCTGGTGGGAGGCCATCTATGGGATCACACAGAGTCAGACACGACTGAAGCAACTTAGCAGCAGCAGCAGCAGTGTTAGTAACATGCTATAATACTGTTATCAATATTTAATATTAACCATTACATAATTTATGTAAAATATTAGCCTATTAATGGAGAAGAGGATTTAATATTCACAGTATACTTCAGCACTCATAGCACTTTATGTTAAACTCAGTCTGTATTTACCTATTGCATTTGTCTGAGTTTTCTTCTAGACTGTGAGCTCATTAAACCATGAAAATTGTTCCTTACCTTTTCTCCAAGAATGCCAGTGTATTGGTTTGAGCATGGTTAGGTATCAATAAGTGTTTGTTGAATGAACAAATGGAGGGATCAATGAATAAATATGATGTGTCATGAAAGAACATTGTTAGAGTGAATCAGAATTGTCTGAGTAAGTCTTTTGAAAGAGATAGAAAATGAAGACATGGTCTCAGCTTAAACTGCAAGCAATGTAGCTACAGACAAAGATGAGGATGGAGAATCGTATTCAAAGAGAGCTGGGTGAATCAAAAGTGGGGGTAAGATAGGTGAGGTTTATGCAAGAGATGCAAGCAAACGGTTCTAGCATTTATTTTTAAAATGTTTTTCTTTTTGCTATTATTTTGTTAACACAAAACTGAAGAGGAGAATTAAATGTGTTCTTTATTTCAGGGTATACTGTATTTATTTCTCTTTCCCTTAGTCCCAGCCTGTACTCCATTCCATTTACTTTTATAGGTATTCACACTAACAGATTTAATATATGCTTTTTAAAAAATGTACATTTTTTCAAAAGTGATGCTTTTAGATATTTTAAATTTAAATAGTTTTTTCAACAAATCTCATTCTTTTGGTATACTTCTCACACATTTGCATTATACAAGATACATTAATGTTGTAGCATAGAGCTCTGATCTGTGGCTTCTAACTGATGGATGCATTGGAAGTCATTTACATATCTCTAACTCTAGTCAGACATACTTGAAGACCCAAGCAGAAGGGTCTTTGTGCTTTACAGATCCCCACTCCTATCCTCCTCTGGCTGTGTCCTCCTTCCAGGGAAAGAACCTGAGGGACCAAGAGGACTTCCTCATCAAGAACATTTCCATGTGTTCTCTGCTCACCTCCCCTCTCCCCACTTATTTCTAGACAATATTTCAGGTACCGAGGGCCCCAGGATTTTCTGCTCACATGTCCTCAAGCCATTTGTTTTACAGGACTGCACTGGTTTTCCCCCCAAAATCATGGTGCACACAGCTCTGGACTGGATGAATGGCCAGTGGGCAGTTACATGCAGGAATTGTGAATGGGGCTTGTATATGGAAGCTGGATTGCCCACATGCCTACAGGTGAAACCCCTCGCAGTGTTAAAGAGCAGGATGGAAGTGCAGGAGGAGGAGGAGAATGTGAGAGTGACATGGAACATGGAGAGTAGGAGTGTACTGAGGTACTTGTCTCATTAATGAAAGAAATTTGTATGAAAAATATACATATGCATGAGTTTAATAAGTCTGCACAATCACCAAAGCTTAAACTCCTTTGTGTATGTGTGTGTGTGTGTGTGTGTGTATTTAATCTCAGCAAAATCACTAGCTGATATGTATAAAAAATTAATCTTGTGGTATCAATGAGTTGAAGACATGCTACTACCTATCACTAGAGTCAAATTAGGTCAGAATTAGATTATTTACCCTTGTTAGCTGATTATCTGTATGTCTATTTATCACATATGTTATCTATTTTACATTTAATTTAAAAACAATACAAATTCTGTTTTAAAATCTTTCTTTTAACCATTGCCTTTGACACGGTTGTTTGTAATGATGACATTCTAAGGATATTGTTATGTATGACTTCTGCTTTGATCTTGCTGTTTTAAAAAACTAATACATCTCATTTTTCAGAGCAGTTTTAGAATTATAGAAAAAATAAACAGAAAGTACAAAGAATTCTCGTATGATCTCTTTCTCTGCCCTCAGTTTACTCCAATATAAATGTCATGCACTGGGGAGATAAACTGTCATACAGTTGCACTCATTTCACATGCTAGTAAGACAATGCTCAAAACCCTTAAAGCTATACACTATAGCCTATATAGTCTATGAAATTGTCCAGGTCAGAATACTGGAGTGGGTAGTCTTTCTGTTCTCCAGGGGATCTTCCCAACCCAGGGATTGAACCCAGGTCTCCCACATTGATGGCAGATTCTTTACCTGCTGAGTCGCAAGGGAAGCCCAAGAATACTGGAGTGGGTAGCCTATCCCTTCTCCAGCAAACCTTCCTGACCCAGGAATTGAACCAAGGTCTCCTGCATTGCAGGGGGATTCTTTACCAACTGAGCTATCAGGGGAGCCCAATAAGATAATGCTTAAAATCCTTCAAGCTAGTCTTTAACAGTATGTTAACCATGAACTTGCAAATGTACAAACTGGGTTTTGAAGAGGAAGAGGAAGCAGAGATCAAACTGCAATCATTCATTGGATGATGGAGAAAGCAAGGGAGTTCCAGAAAGAAATCTACCTCTGCTTCATTGACTATGTTAAAACCTTTGACTGTATGGATCTCAAGAAACTGTGGAAAATTCTTAAAAAGATGGGGGGACCAGACCACCTTACTTGTCACCCGAGAAAACTGTATGAGGGTCAAGAAACAACAGTTAGAACCAGACATGAAACGACGGACTAGTACAAAATTGGTAAAGGAATACAACAAGCCTATATGTTGTCAATCTGCTTATTTAATTTTTGTGTAGAATCCATTGTGTGAAATGCAGGGCTGGATGAATCACAAGCTAGAGTCAAGATTACTGGGAGAAATAGCAACAGGCTCAGATATGCAGATGATATCAGTCTAATGGTAGAAAGTGAAGAGGAACTAAAGAGTCTTCTGATGAAGGTGAAAGAAGACAGTGACAAAGCTGGCTTGAAACTCAGCATTAATAAAACTAAGATCATGGAATCTGGTCCCATCTCCTCATGGCAAATAGAAGGAGAAAAAGTGGAAAGCATGACAAATTATCTTTTCTTCGACTTCAATAAGGCCATGGACAGTGACTCCAGGTATGAAATTTAAAAGATGCTTTCTCCGTGGAAGGAAAGCTATGACAAACCTCGACAGCATATTAAAAAAACAGAGACATAACTTGGTTGATAAAAGTTCATATTGTCAAAACTATGTTTTGTCCAGTAAACATGTTCAGTTGTGAGAGCTGGACCATAAAGAAGTCTGAGCACCAAAGAATTGGTGCTTTCAAATTGTGGTGCTGGAGAAAACTCGAGAGTTTCTTGGACTACAATAAGATCAAACCAGTCAATTCTAAAGGGACTCAACCCTAAATATTCATTGCAAAGAATGAAGCTAAAACTGAAGTTCCAATAATTTGTCCACCTGATACTGAGAGCTGACTCACTGGAAAAGACTCTGACGATGGTTGAGGGTGGGAGAAGTGGGTGACAGAGGATGAGATGGTTGGATAGCATCACTGACTCAATGAACATGAGTTTAAGCAAACTCTGGGAGATGGTGGAGGACAGGGAAGCCTGGTCTGTTGCAGTTCGTGGAGTCACAAATAGTCAAACATGACTTAACAGTTGAACAACACAGCTTATTTCCTTTTATCACTGAGCAATACCCCATTTTAAGGATACAATACAATTTTTTAATCATTCATCTACCGAAGAATGTCATGACTACTTCTAAATATCGGCAACTATAAATACATCACATTACATTTAAAGTCACTTAGTCATGTCTGACTCTTTACAACCCCATACAGTCCATAGAAAACTCCAGGCCAGAATACTGGAATGGGTAGCCTTTCCCTTCTCCAGGGGATCTTCCCAACCCAGGAATCGAACCAGTCTCCTGCATTGCAGGGGGATTCTTTATCAACTGAGCTATCAAGGAAGCCAAAAATCTGACATTTCTAGTTTGATTCCTCCTGCCTCTTGAGAGAGAGAAAAAATGTCTGACACTTGCAGCCTATTTCCTCCATTTGGAGACCCCTAGCCTTCCTACCTGTTACCCTCTCATTCCTCACTTTTCTTTTAGGAGAACTATGCTTCCTAGGGAAAGGGACATCGTCCCTAAATTGGTGAGGCAACATATTCTCCTAACCCTCATACTGAGAGTCTCTGATCCAGGGTCCCTGAGTAGTAGTTGGAGGAAGCTGCTGCAGTGGCAGGAGTCTGAACAACCATTTGTAATTTAAAAGCCTTCATGTGGCTAAAAACAAATTCCATCACACAGTTTAACATTACTATAAACATTCATGTTCAGGTTTTTGTGTGGACCTAAATTTTCAACTTATTTGGCTAAATATTTAGAATTACAATTGTTGGACTGTATAGTAAGATCATGTTTAGCTTTGTAAGAAAACACCAAACTGTCTTCTAATGTGGTTGTGAAAGTCTCAGTCGCTCAGTCATGTCCAACTCTTTGTGACTCCATTCACTGTAGACCTCCAGGCTTGTTTGTCCATGGGATTCTCCTGGCAAGAATATTAGAGTGTGTTGTCATTCCCTTCTCCAGAGGCTCTTCTCACCCAAGGGTTAAACCTGGGTCTCCTGGATTGCAGGCAGATTCTTTACTGTCTGAACCGCAGGGAAGCCCACAAGGTGGCTGTGCCATTCTCTATTTCCACGAGCAGTGAATGAGAGCTCTTGTTGCTCCGCATCATCAGCAGCATCTGTTTCTTTCAGTGTTTTGAATTTTAGCCATTCTTTTAGATAGGTAGAATATCATGGTTGTTTTAATTTGCAATTTGCCAATAACATATTACACTGAGCATCATTCCATATGCTGATTTGCCATCTGTGTGTCTTCTTTTCTGAGAGAGCTATTCTACTGATCTTTTGCTCATTTTTCAATTGTGCTGTTGCTGTTGAATTCTGAGAGTTCTTTGTGTATTTTTAATGCAAATCTTTTTTCAGATATGTGTCTTGCACATATTTTCTTCCAGTCTGTGATTTGTCTCTTTAATTTTTTCACAATGTCTTTCACAGAGTAGATTTTAAAATTTTTATATGAAAAAAATAAAAATAAAATTTTTATAATGTCCAATTATTTTTTAATAAATTGTGCTTTTTGTATTGTATCTGGTTGCATTGCCAGAGTCAAGATAATTTTGATATTTTTCTTGTCTCATCTTCCAGATGATTTAGGGTTTTGTGTTTCACATTTAGGTATATGAGTTTATTTTTATGGGATTTTGGTTGTTAATTTCTAAATTAACATTTAGAACATTTTAATCTCTCTTTTTACTGTTGATTTCTAATTTCAGTGAGCCATGATAAGAAAACATAGTCTATTTGATGCTTCAGCATGCATTAGTTCTTAAAATTAATTTTTATATTGTACTCCTTGATTTTCAATGTACCCTCTCTTCATATAAATATTTTGACACATCATATATATATACATATATATATATATACATGTATAAGCACATATAGCAATACTATAATAGTTTATATTTATACTATTACATATATTATATATAATAATGTGACTTCCTAGGTGGTTCAGTGGTAAAAAATCTGCCTTCCAAGCAGGAGACATGGGTTCAATCCCTAGGTTGGGAAGATACCTGGAGAAGGAAATGGCAACCCACTCCAGTATTCTTGCCTGGGAAATCCCAAGTACAGAGGAGCCTGGTGGGTGGGCTACAGTCCATGTGGTCACAAATCAGGCAGGAGTTAGCGACTACACCACTACCACCTTACAAATAGTATTATAATATATTATTGGGGGGTTATTCATTAAATCATTGAAATCTTCTATACATTTTATTTTTTTTCTCTCTGCTTGGATATAATAGCTTCTGAAAATATTGTAAATCTACACAAGGGGAAAAATAATGAGATTCAGGTGGTGGAGGCAGGTTGAGGGAAGCACACTCAGAGCCAGCCCTCTCTGTGAAACTACAATCTTACTTGAAACCAAAGGGAGTCAGACAATTCTAATCTTAAAAAGCCAGACGTGCTCCTTGCAAACTCAGGATTGGGGCAAGATTATAAACTAAGACTTACATATTTTTAAAGTTTATGCATTCTGTCACTCAGTTGTGTCTGACTCTTTGCGACCCTATGAACTGTAGCCTGCCAGGCTCCACTGTCCATAGGATTTCCTAGGTAAGAATGCTGGATTGGGTTGTCATTACCTTCTCCAGAGGATCTTCTCAACCCAGGGATAGAACTGGAAGTCCTTATGTCTCCTTCATTGTCAGGAGGATTCTTTACCACTAGTGCCACCTGGGAAAGCTTATAAATCAAGATAATAAACAGTTAAATCAATGTATTCTATGCATTTATGATTTCAAAATGCTTCATAGAAACCTTAAAGGCCAAATTTAAATGTTCAGTTAAAGACTTTAAGTGACAGTCTAGAGTATTTTTAATAAAATATTTTTTTTCCTATAGTTCTATGTACTTATAAATGTATTCATGGATATTACTTTATTTTAATCTGAACTATGGTAATGTTATTATATCCTTTTTTGTGTGAAAAACTAAAGGCTTCTAAGATTGATGCTGTAAATATAGGCCTCTGTTATTTGTACACTCACTGAAAAGCTACAAATGCCCTCATGTATCCTCTTGAGCCCTTTACTTCAAATGCATCATTCTTGAGCTCTAGTGAATGGACATTTAATGTTAGGTTGAATGACAATGATGATTCTGGCTGTGACAAATTAGCGTAATCAAATACATCAATCTATGAGACAGCTGGATTTTTGTTGTTGGCGATCTGATTCAGATATGCAAACTTTTTTTTTGCTGTCAACTGTTATATTAACAATGCAAATTAACGGGAATGTCTCCCTTCTGACATTTTTCTTCTAGGTCACATAATCACCATAATCAGCCCAAACAGTGATAATGACAGTGCTTGGCCTTTGCATTAGCCTTTTAGCTAAAAGCCCTTAGGAGATATCGATTAATTAATCCTTTTCCATCTTTCTTGTTTGACAGCATTAGCCACATCAAAAAGTGGCCTTGGTAGGAAGCATGATATAAGGTACCTGAGTAAAAAAGAAATTAAAATACATTTTCTTAATTTTCTCTTTGTTCAGAATGTGCCTTTCTACTTTTCTTTTTCATGACTGTAGTGCAGAGTGTAAGGTTATGCAGAAAAAGAGCACTCAAAGCCACCAAAAATCAATTAGATGTGAGAACATCCAGGAGGAGATTAGTTATGCTAGTTGAGATACTGCTGTCCAGGAGCAGTCCTGGAACAGTTTAAAACATGTCCATCTGTTTTTACTACTTCTCTAGTTTCCTGAGAGGTCTCATCAACACAGAGGGTACTCCAGGCAAGAGAGTACTTCAGGTAAGTGCCTGCTGCTTAGGATTTTGAGTGAAAATTCCTATGTTATTTTCTCATTTGAAGATGATACTGGACCAATTGAGGGCTATTAGGACTTGTTTTGTCTCTCAGAATCATGTTCTTAGCTGGAATCACGATAAAGTAGCCTCTCTGAATCATGTCTCTTTAGCTTCTATTTCTTTGCTTGTTGGTTGGTTTGATATGTTTTCTATGTTTGCTCTAAAGGTATTTTCAAGTGTTGAGGTTATTATCACTCAAACATAAGCAGTCCTCAGTTCCTCTTTTTATAATCGCTTATATGGTGATCTGGTAGAAAAAACACTTTATCGAAAGAAAGAAACTCCAAAAAAAATGAAAGAGGGAGTGTAATGTGAAAAATAATTTTTAACATATTTATCTATTTCTAGTTCAAAAATATAATAGCCCCTGAGATATGTGTTATCATAAAAACACAAAAACCTCACAGCAATAGCATAATAACAAAGAAAAAGATCAAAATCCAATCTAATGTCAGAAGCTAAAATGCTAAAAAGAATTTAGCTAATATTATAAGATAGAGAAATTAGATTTAAGCATCCTTTGTGTCTAGAACATGATATATATTATTATAATTTCCATGATATATAATTAATATATATATAAATTCCAATATATATAATTCTATATATTATACATAATTCATTTTCATGTATTATATATAATTTCATTATATAGTATATAGTATATTATTATATATTATAATTATATTTATATAATTATAAATGATAATCTATATGACATCTATGGTTGAACTATTAAAATATGTACAACATATGGGACTTCCCTGGTCCAGTGGTTAAGAATTCGCCTGCCAATGCAGGAGACCATGGATTCCATCCCTGATCCAGGAAGACTCTACATGCTGTGGGGCGATTAAGCTCATACGCCACAACTGCCTAGCCTCTGCTCTAGAGTCCATTCCCTCCAGAGCCCATATGCTGCAACTGCTGAGCCCACATGTTGCACGTGCTGAAGCTGGTGAGCAGTAAGAGCCCATGCTCTACACCCAGAGGACCCCCACAGTAAGAAGCCCACACATAGAAATGAAAAGTAGAGCCAGCTCACCACAATTAGTAAAAGCACAACATGGCCCAAAGTTGATAGATACATAAATATGTGCAATGTAAAAACTTAAATAGATATTGATTTCTACATACTAGATACTGCTCAGTAAGACTGGAAGAGTAAAATGCCTAAAGTGCATATTTAGCTTATTTTTGTTCATCTAGGTAGATATTTTAAATTGCAGATTGATTATTAAAAAGATAGAGGAGGAAATGATGATACTGACATAAATAGCTGTAAGAAGAAGAAATACCTTTCTATAAAGCCCTGAAAGAAGAGGTGGAGATAAAAAGACCCGGGAGATGTTGATGTCAGGGATTCAGGAATTTCACTTATATTACCATAAGTTACAATCTTTCTTATAGTTAATAGTAACAAAGAGAAATCATGACTGAAAAGAAGGTAAAATCTTGCTAGAAATGTGATTTGGACTAAGAATTCAATATATACATGTAATTTAGCCAAAATAAACATTAAAAACACACAATCTGTTGACTGGCTGTTAATTTACTGAATTACAGGCTCCACAAATGTATTCAAATTATAACCTAAGGAATCATAAATACACATCAACATAGACTCTATGGATGACACAAGTGAATGAACTTGCCACATCATATTACCCCCCCACACACACACACATACACACATGCACACTCATGCTATAGACTTGAACATTCAGAGTGAAAACAATTTTTTAATTTTTATTGAACTATAGTTGATTTACATTGCTTCAGTTGTGTGACAAAGTGATTCAGTTAAATATATATATATATGTATGTATATATATACATATATATATATATATACACTCTTTTTCAAAGTCTTTTCCCTTATAGCGTATTAAAATATATTGTATGTAGTTCCCTGTGCTATACAACAGGTCCTATTTGTTTAGCTATTTTATATATAGTAGTGTCTATATGTCAGCTGCAAACTCCACATTTATCCCTCCTCCCACTTTCCCCTTTGGTAACCATAAATTTGTTATCTATATTGGGGAATTTATTTCTAACTTGTAAATAAGTTCTTTTGTGGCATTTAAAGTGATATCATATGACATTTTTCTTTCTCTGTTTGACTTCACTTCATGTTAGTATGATGATATCTAGCTTCATCCCTGTTGCACATCTTCATTATCTATTTTACTGTTGATTAACATTTATACTGCATCCATGTCTTGGCTACTGTAAATAGTATTTCAATGAATATTGGGGTGCATGTGTCTTCTTGAGTTAGAGTTTTCTCTAGATATATGCCCAGGAATGGGTCTGTTCTATTTTCAGATAATAGTGGGACTAGCTCTATTTTCAGTTTTTTAAGGAACCTCCATACTGTTATCCATAATGGTTGCTCTAATATACATCCCCATCAACAATGTAAGGGAGTTTCCTTTTCTCCATACCCTCTGAGCATTTATTATTTGTAGATGACCATTATTTTTAATGGTCATTCTGACTGGTATGAGATGATACCTCATTGTGGCTTTGATTTGCAATCCTCTAATAACAAGCAATGTTGAGATCTTTTCTTGTATTTATTAGCCATCTGTATGTCTTCTTTGGAAAAAAGCTTATTTAAGCTCACTTTTTGATTTTTTTATATTAATCTGTCTGAGCTGTTTGTTGCATATTTTGGAAATTAATCTGTCAGTTGCATCATTTGAAAACATTTTCTTCTTGTCTATAGGTTTTCTTTTCTTTGCTTGTGGTTTCCTTTGTATTTCTAAAGCATTTAAGTTCAGTTAGGTGCCATTTGATTCCATTACTCTAGGAAATGGATCCAAAAAATTATTGTTGCAATTTATGTCAAAAACTGCCTATGTTTTCCTTTAGAAATTTTAGAGTAATTAGTATAGTCTTATGTTTAATTCTTTAATCCATTTTGAGTTTATCTTTGTATTAGAAAATGTTCTAATTTAATCCTTTTCCATGTAGTTGCCCAGTTTACCCAGAACCACTTACTGAAGAGACTGTTTTTTTCTCCAGTGTATATTCTTGCCTCCTTTTACATAAATTAATTGACCTAAGTGTATGGGTTTACTGCTAGCTGTTCTATGTTGTTCCCTTGATTTATGTGTCTATTTTGGTGCTGGTACCATACTGTTTTGATTACTATAACTTGGTAGTATTGTCTCAAGCTGGGAGCATGATTCCTTTAGTTCAGTTCTTTCTCAAGACTGTATTGGCTATTAGGGTTCTTTTGTATTTCCATACAAATTTCAAAATCATTTGTTCTAGTTCTGTGAAAATTCTATTGGTAATTTGATAGAGATTACAGTGAACCTGAGTGCTGCTTTGAGTAGTATATTAATAAAATAACTTTCGATATTATGAAGTTTTTGAAAAAATTAAGATACACATTATTAGGGCATAAAAGAGTCTAAAATGCTTTCTAAAACATCTCAAAAATGAAAGAATATGGAAATTAATGTATACAACAGCAAGGGAAAAATAAAATAGAATAAAAGAGACATTTTTTATTATAAAAACCAATAAATGGGTGAAGCTTTCTAATCAAAAGGCAAACATTCTTAGATTATAACAAAAACTAAATTTTAAGCAGAGCCAAATAATATAAGTTGTTCATTTAATTATTTTAAATAGGACACATTTGGACGTAAGAATTAAAAACCTGAATGGAAAACTAGGAGTCGTTAATGCATTTGGATTCCAGAAGGCCAAGAAAAATCCAGAAAAGCCATGTTAGAGAAGGAGGACATTTGAATGTCAAAACTAGGTTGTCTGTATCTCAATTTATTTTTTCATGGAAAAGAATCTTATTAACAGCTTGTAGTATCTGTTTTGGTCTTTTATACAGTTCATGAAATTCTCACAACAAGTATACTGGGGGTGGACAGGGCAAACTCTGGGAGATGGTGAAAGAGGCCTGGCATACTGCAGTCCATTGGGTTGCAGAGAGTCGGACATGAATAGGCCACTGAACAACAACAGTATCTATTTTGGGAGTAATTCTTGTCTCATGTGTTCATTCAGCTATTTTAGGGAATTTTGGAAAGTGAGCAGATTCTAATAAACTAGGGTGTAGACAAGACAGTTAATATTACCATCTTTTGTATATGAGCTTACCTGGTAGCTCAGCTGGTAAAGAGTCTGCCCGCAATGCAGGAGACCTCTGTTCAGGGGATCTTCCTAGGTCAGGAAGATCCACTGGAGAAGGGATAGGCACTCTAGTATTCTTGAGCTTCCCTGGTGGCTCAGTTGGTAAAGAATCCACCTGCAATTCAGGAGAATGAGATTCGATCCCTGGGTTGGGATGATCACCTGGAGAAGGGAAAAGCGACCCACTCCAGTATTCTGGCCTAGAGGTTGCACAGAGTCAGACACTACTAAGCGAATTTCACTTACTGCAAATACTGTATAATATATGCTAGCTGTGGATCAGATAAGAATGTAATTTTTATCTGGAAAACATACATTACCAGAATTTTTCAAAAACTGTCAAAGAACTAACTGTCAAAATATACTTAAAATTATAGTGAAAAGTCTCAAGTCAGGTGGCAATGAGAAATTGCTGAGAAAGCTTTCTGACCATTCATTAGTCCTTACGTGTTTACCAATATCTGAATAAGTAGTTAATTTTTTAAAGTATTGATATTTTAACCTTTCTGCCCTCATTTAACTTATATAAGTGTTATAAGGTACCATTTAGAATTTTACCTCGAAGAGTGCCCCTATTCCACTTAGGGACATTAACATTATGTTAATGATTTAGATTTACCTTATAGTGATCATTTCTATAAAATATATTTCAGTAGAATATATTTTTCGTGATATTATGAACAATGAGTTATGTACATATGCTTTTCCAAGGTCTTTAGAGACATCAGAAATTTAAAAAGCTTATCCTTAGAGATATTAGGCTAACTTGTAATTCTCAGACACTCTTCCATATGTTTTCTTTATCTGTGAAAAGATATCCTATGGGCAGTGTTCTTCACTTCAGGATCAAAGCTGTTATATTCCAATTTGTTAGTTTTAGAGGAAACATGCTTAAAATAGTAAAGAAAACTCTTTTAAAGATTCTAAAGTTCCATGGTGGTTAGTCTCTAAATGAATTTAAAAACACCTTGTACTAAAATTTTAAATTTTCACCTAGAAAAACCATGGCAGTTAGGCAGGTAACAATTGGAAGACAGTTCCCCAGATAATTTCATATGAAAATCACTTTAGATAATTTGAAATTTGATACAAATTTGCAGCTTTAGTAAAACTACTGGTAAATAATATTACACTAATACTACCTGAAACTTTGATGAGACTGTTAGCAAAGGATGATGTTAGTTTGCACCTATGGAACAGAGTTCCTCTTCTGAACATAATGCACTTTATAATGTGGCCCAAAAGACAAATATTTTGTCTACTAAAAATTTTAATCTAATCCCAAGGTTGCTTCATGTTTATCAAGTGTTTAGTAAACATTAAATAGGTAGGATGAATACTAATTATTGAATAATATTTCATGTTTGGTTTATAACAATACAGTAAACAGCAAGAAAATGAGAAAATTTTTTCAAACAATTTAAAAATAGTTAAAATTAAGCAGATTCTTGACATTTCTTTTGGGTTATCAGCTTGGTCATGATTATTATACAAGAAAATGGTTTTTCAATATTGTTATATTTAATTTGCATAGCAAACATTGAAAGCAGGGAAAATAATTTAGTATAAGATATATTCTATGTCTGTAAATAAATAGAAGGACATATAGATAATTTTATCATTAGGCAAATTTTATGAAAATGAAAAATTGTATATATTTTTAAATTCACATGTAAAGACTCTTAGAAACAGGCTTAGATGGGGAGGAAGGACGTAGAATAAAGTGGTCTATAAATTCACCTCAGGTTCATGTTTAATATAACACTAAATATAATATATAATTTATTATATGTGTACACACACACACTCACATACATACTAAAAGCTAATGTAATTATAACATTACCCTGAATTGGGGCTGGGGATTTGAGCTTGTTGAGGACATAGCCAGTAGGGTATCAAGTCCTTTAGCTTCAGCTGGGGCAATGTTATATTATCAGATATAGTTCAAATAATATGTGTTATCAAGTATGACTATTAATAGCATTGGTTGTTAAAAACCACTTTGGTTATAAATACATAGCTTCAAAACTCTGCTCATAGAAATTTATTTTAGAAACTCAATCATCAATACAGTTTATACAAGAAAGCTTATTTTGTTCTAATGGAGCTCAGAGAGAAAAAAAGAGATTAAAGAGAACTACAATTTGAGTAAAATTTGGAAAAGAGAATGCTTTTTACAACCAGGCCCTTCGACTAAGAGGCTTGGCTTTAGTTCAAACTTTATCTTTTATATCTGTTCTCTAAAGATGGAAAGGGCAAAAATAATTCTGATTTTCTTTTTACTGTGACCAAAATCCAACCAGGAGATTTCAAGCTGTTTGCTTTCCCCCTGTGTCATTTGTTTGAATTCCTAGGATTTATTTTTTTGCATTGCAAGTACATTCACTTTGGTTCTTTGCATTCCATCATTGTCAAGCAGATACATTTTTCACTTTGTAGTCAAAACAACAAAAAACATCTTATAAATATTTGTTGGTTTTGATGACTAATTTTTAACTCAACCAACTTCAAAAAGTACACAATTTTTTTCAAGGATTAGTAGAAACCCTCTGCATTAATAATATGGAACTTCAAACATAAGTAGAATATTTCATTTGGTTTCCCAGTTCTCCATTACAGCCATGCTGTGTGCAAGGCACTGTATGATATGCAAAGTGGTGTTAGTTCTAAAGAACAGCCTCCAAGTCATTTATCCTGGAGGATATGTACATTAACATAAGACTAAAACCTCTTATGTTGGTGACTGTGAATTAACTCTTTATTGTGCTGCCTGGACTTTGACTTCCTTTCACTGGCTGAAATTCTATGAATACAATTGATAGTAATTTCATGGTTGGAACTGAGAGAGCAAAAATGTTTGAAATAGAGAGATGTCTTCAGAGAGACTTGAAAGACTGACATTGAATATTTATTTTCCAGAGAGCTTTCAAGATGGAGGAAAGGTATTTTCAAATTGATATAATGACTTATCTAAATTTATGGATGAGCATAGTTTTTTAAAGCAAAGCTATAATCTGGATAGGATCAGAAGCTCAAAGTTGCTTGCAGATCAAGTTGCTGACTCAGAAATTCTATAAATGCAAGAATTTTCCTATGAGCGGGAACTAGCCTGTGCAAACATCTAGATGTGCAGATAGTAGTTCAACATTTAAAGGCCATCAAGGTACTTTATTCAACCATTACTCTGGCTGGTATGAGTTAATACAATGCACAGAGATATAGTCGTATACAAGCACTTTGTCCTTGATTGTTAAATCAGACTTACAGCACTTAAGGTACATTTAATGTGTCCAGGGTCTTTTTAGGTGGGAGTCAAGGTGTTGGGAGGGTTGAATTGCCTGACAGAGAGTTTAAAACCTTTGTGGTAACTTGTCTGTTGCTTTACTGTTCATCTTTCAACACTTCAATAAATCTCCAAATAATGCACTACCATAAGCTTCTGAAATTTGCTGTGCCAGCCTCCACCAGCCTTGTTCATCTTGTGATCACCATTCAGTACTGACTTATAAAGACTTCAAGTTTCTTCTGGAAATCTTGGAGTTCCTGGTCTTGTTTTGTCTGTACCAGGTCTTCCGCAGACATACATCCTCTCAATGTGATCCATTAGGTCATCTAAATTTTCTGGATTCTTTACAGTGTGCTCATTTCATTTATATCTTCCACAGGCACAAAGGAAGTCTCCAAACGGATGCACAGTTATAATGGATGACTCTCTATTGTCATATACTCCTGAGTTAGACCCAAAGAAAATACCTCTTTTCACCAAAAAAAGATACAATCAACAAAGTGATTGTGAAAAGTAAAAAAAAAAAAAAAAAGTATCTTTTTACTTGTGCATTTAATAGGAGTAGTCAAATTATGTTCACATTTGCAAACTTGAAAGCCATCAGGCACAATGTAGGGGTTACTGTCAAGATTTCTTTCCCATGTAGATGCATATCTTTCCTTGCCTTTTCATTGTCCAGTTCAGTTCAGTCTCTCAGTCACGTCCACTCATTGTGACCCCATGGACTGCACAAAGCCAGGCCTCTCTGTCCATCATCAACTCCCAGAGTTCACTCAAACTCATGTCCATTGAGTCAGTAATGCCATCCAACCATCTCATCCTCTGTCATCTCTGTCCACCTTCAATCTTTCCCAGCATCATGATCTTTTCAAACAAGTCAGCTCTTCGCATCAGGTGGCCAAAGTATTGGAGTTTCAGCTTCAATATCAGTCCTTCCAATGAATATTCAGGACTGATTTCCTTTAGGATGGACTGGTTGGATCTTCTTGCATTCCAAGGAACTCTCAAGAGTCTTCTCCAACACCATAGCTCAAAGCATCAATTCTTTGACATACATATTTCTATATGGTCCAATTCTCACATCCATACATGACTACTGGAAAAACCATAGCCTTGATTAGATGGACCTTTGTTGGCAAAGTAATGTCTCTGCTTTTCAATATGCTATCTAGGTTGGTCATAATTTTCCTTCCAAGGAATAAGCATCCTTCAATTTCATGGCTGCAATCACTAACTGCAGTGATTTTGGAGCCTGCCAAATTAAAGCCTGACACTGTTTCCACTTTTTCTCCATCTATTTCCCATGAAGTGATGGGACCAGATGGCATGATCTTAGTTTTCTGAATGCTAAGCTCTAAGTCAACTTTTTCACTCTCCTCTTTCACTTTCATCAAGAGGCTCTTTAGTTCTTCTTTGCTTTCTGCCATAAGGGTGGTGTCATCTGCATATCTGAGATTATTGATGTTTCTCCCGGCAATCTTGATTCCAGCTTGTGCTTTATCCAGCTCAGTGTTTCTCATGATGTACTCTGGATAAGCAGGGTGACATTTTACAGCCTTAATGTACTCCTTTCCCTATTTGGAACAAGTCTGTTGTTCCATGTCCAGTTTTAACTGTTGCTTCCTGACCTGAATATAAATTTCTCAAGAGGCAGGTCAGGTGGTCTGGTATCCCCATCTCTTTCAGAATTTTCCACCGTTTGTTGTGATCCACACAGTCAAAGGCTTTGGCATAGTCAATAAAGTAGAAATAGATGTTTTTCTGATTGCTTTTTTGATGATCCAGGGGATCTTGGCAATTTGATCTCTGGTTTCTGTGCTTTTTAAAAAACTGGCTTGAACATGTGGAATTTCAAAGTTCCTGTATTGTTGAAACCTGGCTTGGATTATTTTGGGCATTACTTTACTAGTGTGCGAAATGAGTGCAATTTTGTGGTAGCTTGAATATTCTTTGGCATTGCTTTTCTTTTAGATTGGAATGAAAACTGACCTTTTCCAGTCCAGTGGCCACTGCTGAGTTTTCCAAATTTGTTGGCATGTTGAGTTCAGCAGTTTCACAGCATCATTTTTCAGGATTAGAAACAGCTCAACTGGAATTCCATCACCTCTGCTAGCTTTGTTCATAGTGATGCTTCCTAAGACCCAGTTGACTGCGCATTCCAGGTGAATAATCACACCATCATGTTTATCTGGGTCATGAAGATCTTTTTAGTACAGTTCTTCTGTGTATTCTTGGCACCTCTTCTTAATATCTTCTGCTTCTGTTAGGTCCATAACATTTCTGTCCTTTGTTGGGCCCATCTTTGTATGAAATGTTCCCTTGGTAACTCTAATTTTCTTGAAGATATCTCTAGTCTTTTCCATTCTGTTGTTTTCCTCTATTTCTTTGCACTGATCACTGGGGAAGGCTTTCTTATCTCTCCTTGCTATATAAATTCCTTAACTGCTGAGGAACTTTCATGATTACCTCAGCCTTCACTGAACTCTTGCTCTAAACTACCTAGGTTATATGATTTAGCTTTAAATCAAATTACATGTCATCGTTCTTTACTATTTTATGATGTATCAAATTCAATACTGATTCATTCTTACAGATGGAATACAGTGTGCCTAGTATTAAATATATTATTTAATATATGTAGTTATTTTTCTAACTACTTTTCACCCTTTCTTGAAGGTAAAAGTCATGCTTTTCCATTTTGTCACTATTTTGGGGTCAGATTAAGTGGATAGATGCAAAATGAATGCTATTTAATTAGTGCTATTTTCAGTTGACCCTCAGTTGCATTAGCCATGCTAAATCAGAGAACGCATGAGCTCGGGGAACAATCCACTTTATTTTTAAAATAGTTTTGCTAAAATTTCCTTTGTTGTTTATAAATTTCAGAGCAAATAGGTAATTTATCTTGTTAAGTCTGCCTCATAAAGTAATGGAGAGCTTCTTGGAGTCCCTATTGAATCTTCAGTGCCACCTAACAGGAAGTATTACTTTCGCTCTTTATGCCTGAAATTTTCACATCTATGCTTCTGTTCTGTCTCATATGACTTCTTGAAAAAGAAAAGATAATTAAGGGCCTAGGTGTCATATATCTTTCCTGAAAGTGGAAACTGAAAAATGAATCTCTGAATTATTTTTCTTTTTCAGATCTGCTTGACTTTCTACTATCTGCAGAAAAAGATCATTTTTGCTTATGTAATGAAGTGTCATTTTCTAAGTATCATCTAAAAAGAAATGAGGATGAAGATGAGGAGCAAATTGATCTTCAGGAAGTGTTAATTAGGGTACAGACAAAAATATTCATAGCAACACTATCCATATTAGCCACAACTAGAAACTACTCAAATGGTCATCAAAAGTAAAATGGAAATTCACCCAATACAACATAGCACAGCATACACAATGCACATGAATTGAACAAGCATTGATGAGCAGAAGAGGCCAGCAACAAAGCACATTGTATGATATACTGTCTAAAAACTACACTGGTTACCCATGGGGTTGTAATACTTATAAGGGAGTGTGAGAATATTCTGGAACCCTCCTTTGGTTCTATTTCTTGATCTGGTTTTCAGTTACATGGATGTGTAAAATCTCAGCCTATAAGTGTCTATTGAGTTGGAATTTTAGGATATGTCTTCTTTCCTGTATGTATATTGTTCCTCAATTAAAAAAAAGGTTTAAAAAGAGGAAATAAGTATATCAAAATAGAAAATGGAAAGTATAGCAAGGTGCCCTTTCTCCAACTGCAAGTGGATAATTTTTGTGGAAAAAATGTGAATGAAATCTACCATGTTTCCTTTTACATATTTAATTTACTAACAACTTGTTATATAAAGGGAAACATGGTACATAGCAAATTGATATCAGTTAGCAATTGCTTAATCTACATCAAAGAAAAGAATACTATAGAGTTAGGCCTTCATGGGAAAAACACTGGCATACACAAACAGATTTTATATTATGTGCAATTTCTAACTTTGATAATTCTTTAGAGAATTGTTGAGTAATGGACAAAATGTGTGCAAATAGACTGTATGTGGTTTGGCCTTGAAAAATGGGTAGAATCTTTTTAATTCAAAATTTCAACTTAATAAAACAATTATTTTAATTTGTATTTGGAATTTAAAAAATTATCTCAATAACTTTATTGAGATAATAACAGCTTCACATGCTCTTTTACATGAAATAATATGGAGAGGTCCTGTACCTTTGCAAATTTACAAAGTGGTAATATTTGGTAAAACTATGGAATAATATTATGGAACATTGACATTAATACAATCTATTGATTTTATTCAGATTTTTTAAGACTTACGTAGTTTTGTATGTGTGTGTGTGAAAAATTTTTTGCAATTTTATCACTTATATTGATTGGTGTGTGTATGTGTGTGTGTGTGTTTGTGTGTGTGTGTGCCCTCACTCAGTTGTGTCTAGCTTTTTGAGATTCCATAGACTGCAGGCTACCCAGCTCCTTTGTCCATAGGGTTTTTCAGGGGAGAATACTGGTGTATCCACCACCAAAGTCAAGGTGCTGAACAGTTCAAACATCACACGTTCCTTAGCTGATAAGAATCCTGATGTGAAAACCCTTGCGATAATACTGAGGAGAAATTAGATGCCATTGTTCTCAATCTGAATATTAAGCTCACATGAGGAACTTCAGAAAAACCCAGTGTCTGGGATGCCCCACAAACCAATTAAATCAGATGTCCCTGGTCTGGAACTAAGGTATCCATAGTTTTCAAATTTTCCCTGGCTGAACCACGGTGGGGCAGTCCTGGACTAACTGCAGGTAATATAGTCGTGAGTTGGCCCCTATAATCAAGGGGTGAAATGAAAAGGAGTTTGTTTTTTTTTGTAGTTGTTCAGTCACTCAGTTGTGTCCGACTCTTTGTGACCCCATGAACATCAGCACGCCAAGCTTCCCCGTCCATTACCATATCCTGGAGCTTGCTCAAACTCATGCCCCTCAAGTCCATGATGTCATCCAACCATCTCATCCTCTGTCATCCCCTTCTCCTCCTGACTTCAATTTTTCCCAGTACCACAGTCTTTTCAAATGAGTTAGTTCTTCACATCATGTGGTCAAAGTATTGGCGTTTCAGCTTCGGCATCAGTCGTTCCAATGAGTATTCAGGCCTGATTTCCTTAGGATTGACTAGTTTGATCTCCTTGCAGTCCAAGGGATTCTGAAGAGTCTTCTCTAGCACCACAGTTCAAAAACCTCAATTCTTTGGTGCTCAGCCTTTTATATGGTCCAACTCTTACATCTATACAGGAATACTGGAAAAACCATAGCTTTAACTAGACAGACTTTTGTCAGCAAAGTAATGTCTCTGTTTTTTAATATGCTGTCTAGGTTTGCCATAGCTTTTCTTCCACGGAGCAAGCATCTTTTAATTTCATGACTGCAGTCACCATCTGCAGTGATTTTGGAGCCCAAGAAAATAAAGTCTGTCACTGTTTCCATTGCTTCCCCATCTATTTGCTATGAAGTGATGGGACCAGATGCCATGATTTTCACTTTTTGAATGTTGAGTTAAAGCCAGCTTTTTCACTCTCCTCTTTCACCTTCATTAAGAGTCTCTTTAGTTCCTCTTTTCTTTCTGCCATGAGAGTGGTGTCATCTGCATATCTGAGGTTATTGGTATTTCTCCCAGCAATCTTGAATACTAAAGCAGAGACATTACTTTGCTGACAAAGGTCCATCTAGTCAAAGATTTAGGGATTTCCTGATAGTTTAGTTGGGAAAGAATCCTCCTGCAATGCATGAGACCCCGGTTCAATTCTTGGGTCAGGAAGATCCACTGGAGAAGGGACAGGATACCCACTCTAGTATTCTTGGGCTTACCTTTTGACTCAGCTGGTAAAAAATCTGCCTCAATGTGGGAGACCTGGGTTAGATCCCTGGGTTGGGAATATCCACTGGAAAAGGGAACGATTACCCACTCCAGTATTCTGGCCTGGAGAATTCCATGGACTGTATAGTCCATGGGGTTGCAAAAAGTTGGACATGATTGAGAGCCTTTCAATCAATCATTCTTGATTCCAGTTTGTGCTTCACCCAGCCCAGAATTTCACATGATGTACTTTGCAAATAAGTTAAATAAGCAGGGTGACAATATACTGACTTGACATACTCCTTTCCTAATTTGAACCAATCTGTTCCATGTCTTTTTCTACCTGTTGCTTCTTGACCTGTATTATAGTTTTCTCAGAAGGCAGATAAGGTGTCTTTTATTCCCAACTCTTCAAGAATTTTCCAGTTTGTTGTGATCCACACAGTTAAAGGCTTTAGCATAGTCAAAGAAGCAGATGTTTCTCTGGAATTCTCTTGCTTTTTCTGTGATCCAATGGGTGTTGGCAATTTGATCTCTGGAGATTAGTCACAGGGAATAAAACAAGTTAGAATATTTGAAGGGAGAAATGTCAGTGTTTAGTGACAAAGAAGATGTGGGAAAGAAGGTGAATAATTTCTAGACTAAATTGTGAATTTGCAGAGTATTTATAGGGAAGTGTTTGGAAAGTCTTTGGTAGTGATGACTTATTTGATTCAATGGTAATGTGCTCAGGTAGAAATTTATTAGAGGCAATAAGAAATTTTCATATACAATGATATTCATCCAGTACCACCATAGATGTCAGAGTTCCATTTTTAAATTAAAAACAAAGTTTTAACCATCTTACCAGACACTGATGTTTTGTTAAATGCTTCCCTTCACAGTATGCTGAGGTGATAACAGTATTTGTTCCCTGCAATGAATGAGTTTCAAACTTGGATACTTGCTGCCATAAACTGAAATGAAATCGCATCTTCATAATATATGAAATTAGTTATAGCTTTGCTGTGGGTCTGGCAATCGGGTATTCAAAGCTTGGCAAGAACCAAGAAGTGCCAAGTGGCTTTCATAACATATTTTTAAATGAAAGTCATAAAGAAAACTCCATTTTGTTAAGTGCTTAAGAACTTCTTGAAAATGTACTCAGTTAGAGAAGCCTTGTTCCCAAGTGAGTCCTGTCACTCCACAGTAGGTGAGTTTATTTTCCATGGTGACTGAGTTTGGTGCTATTGAGTTGTTTTCCTTGTCACCTTAGGCAAGCTTGATAGTTAATGGGATCACTAATAGGATATATAGTCAGTTATGGAGTTCTAAACTAACTTGGATTAGCTATGACTAACATCAATTACCACAGTCCACTGGTCTGCAGAAATCAGGGGGTACTCTCATTTCTGTTCCTAGTGAACAGCTGTACTCAATCCCCAAGAGGAGAAAAATATTACCAGCAAAATTGATGCTAATTAGCACCCATGTTGGCAGTCAGAATAGAGCCACTGAAAAGAAAATTTGCAAGATGTGACTGGTTAAGAGCAGTAAAAATCTGTATCACTAAAATTAGTTAAGTATAATAAATGGCTTTCTGGTGATTTTCTGCAATCTCATATTCTTTGCTAATCAATACATTTAAGGACAATTTTGCAACTGATGTGATATAGGTTGTACATCATTATTTATTAAACTATTTTTACTTTTAAATACCTAATATCAGCAAACTTCTATGCAATCACCAAATGCTACTTGCTTACTGTATCTATATTTGCTATGATAAACATTCTCTCTAGCAGATTAGTGTTGGCAAGCTTTAGCCAGTCAACAAAGATTGGTCTTTAACTCTGCATAGAAGATGATCATTCTATTGGTTGTCCCTTAAATACCTTTAGATATTCATTTATTTTGCTTAATAGTTTGAACTTAAATATTCAGTAGGAGCAACATAGTTTTTCATTTATTTACAACTTAATGTGAGAGAATTTTAGATCATTACCTGAGTGGATGTTGAGAGAAGAAAGTTCGGACGAATATAAGAGACAAAAAAGAGGTTAAAAAATTAGGAAAAAATTGTAAGAAGACATTTCCATGCTTACTGTATAATTTAGATATACCCTGAGTTTAATTAATACTTTAATTTTTTATGGTGTTGTTTTCTAAGATGAATATAATTTGTAGTAAAAAGATGGTGCTTTATCCCAACTAAATCAATACTGAGGTAGACACATTCATTGAAAACTGACTTTATATTGGAAAAGCCTTGCAATTTAGCTTCTTCAATTTATGAGTGCCATAATAGGAATGACTCATATATAAATTCAATTAAATATTTGTTTTATCACTTTTCTTTGAAGATGGGTCAATGGAGTAATACTGGACTAGGTAGCTGATATGACAGCCAGCATTTCATGGGAACCATTGATTGTGGTGATGTCCTTTGTTGACAAGCCTGTGCTCTCTTATTAAACTGGTGTAAAGTGTGAGAAGCTGGAAGGGATTAAGAAATGGTTTAAACTGGTCGATTAAACTTTCATGGTAACTCTACTAGCACACATTCAAACATGATTTTTATAAACAAGACAATATTCCTACTTGTACTCTGATCAACAGGATCCTAAATAATTCTCTTTTCTCTCCAAGAATGAGCTCTGTGTTCTTCATAAACATTCTTCTACTTATCCAGTAACACAAAAATAAAAACAAAAACAATCTGTTTCTAATAATATTACATCTATAATAGAAGAATGTGACAATACTTTTATAATTGCAGGGGACTTCAGGGTTTATAAGTTTTCATAAATACTTGTGATATAATCAGAACAGATATCATTATCTTGAAACAAAATGAAATTGGACAAATTTGGATATATGGCCAAAGTATAAGCTTAGAATCAGAACACTGGCTTTCTGACCATAAATGGTCACCAAAGTCTACTGCTTATTTTGTACTTGAGTTTCATAAGTACCTACAGATATGCAAATTCCAGGATAGTACCATCATATGACCAATAAACATAGGCAAATTTAATTTGGCTTTTAATGTAAACTAATAAACTACTGTATAAATAAATAAGAAAGGAAGGAAAGAGCTGTAACAATATATGCAATGGATGGCATTCTGACTTACTCTACTTAATGAGCTTGTGTACAAATAAATCTAAGAGAATAGAGATGAATTGCTCTTTTCTAGGTCTCAATTCCCATGGACTTCTCATCATATGGGAATCTCAGTATACTGAGTGAAAAAGAAATGTACTTTCTGTATGGTTTGACGCTCAGATTTAAGCCATTCTTGTGTTCAACTGAAGAGACAGTTAATGATAAATAAAAAGGTCTCTGTAGACTTATTAGAGAATTTGTATTCATCTCTAAAGTTGTATCAACTATAAATTCTTGAATTTGTTCATTTATTTGCCCTTGACCCCAGTTTCTAAATTTAGAACATAAAATGCTATTGTAAATCCAATTTCAGCATCGCTTTTTCATCTGTTATCTTGCATCAGTTAAAATATTTTTGGTTTGGTGATAATCAAGCATGTGATTTTATTCATGTATGTTCACTACCTTACATGCTATAGATGCTAAATAAAATTAGTGCTTAGAGTAAAGGCTAAATGCCTTATAAGTCAGCTAGTGTGATGGTTAACTCTGGAATCTAGGATATTAGCTGGGTCATAGTGATGGTAACAAGTGAAGAAAATGGGGGCAGTGTCAGCAGATGAAGGAATTATGAGTTATTATTTCTGAAAGCTGTGGCAGGAAATCTGCAGTGTTGTACATGGAGATTGATTTTAAAGGAAAGGCCTCTAAGGAAAGGAGAATAGAAGAAATAAACTGAAGGTTAGAAGGTCAAAAAGAAATTGATTAGGAAATGGCAGGTTATAATCGGTCCCTAGAAAGAACAAAGTGGAGAGAGAGAGAGGGGATTTTCAGATGGGGAAGGTGTTTACTGAGAGGAATTATGAATAAATTTCCTAAGATGTTTATGTAAATACAATATATTCTCAAAATTGTTCAATAGGAATACTTGAAGGTAATAAGTGATTAATTACAGTTTAATTACATCTCTACAAAACAAGAAGGATATTTACAGGACACAAAACCTGAATTAATGAAGAAAGTCAGACCTGTAATGGGTTTCTGAAAACAGTAATTTTTAAAATGGTTATATATTCTTCAAGAAGTCCATTGGGAAGTGACAGATTATGTTACTGCATGGATTTAAATCTTAAGACAATGATCTTACAAGTTTGAGTGTTAGACAAGTTACTGAATTCCTCTAAATGTCAGTTTGCTAGTCTAAATATATATATATATATATATATATACACAAATATATAAATTGTATATATATATATATATATATATATAAAACTATAAATGTATATAGTTCTCTAAATATAACCAGTAGTGCCCACAGTTATAATATTGCCAAAATGGTTCTTGAGTATGTACCAGATTCTAAATGATTCCCATTCTGGCACTAAGGTCCCTCCATAATTAGGGGATTTCTATGATATTAAATCAATATTTCTGAAATGTCTTTTTTGAGAATGTCTTCATACAGGAGGACCATATAGGTGACAGCTCTCCTTTTAAATTTATTATCATCAGTTTGACTATGTTCTGAATTCTGCCTAGCAATAATTATAAATTTGCCTCATCCATCTATCCTCTAGAGTTCTTACATGCCTTCTCCTCTCTCAAACTTCAACATCTGTCCCTCATCACTATTTTCAGCTGCTGAACTTGCTTTTCACTTTGCTAAAAAATTTAAAGCAAACCAAAAAATGCCCATAGATTTCCACGTTCACATTTATTTTCCAGCTATCATCTGTATCTACTAATTTGTCATTTTTCCCTGATAATAGTAAATGAACTCCTCCTGCTTCAATTTCCAGCTAATCGTTCTATTATGAAGCATTTTCTGTCTGCTCTAGTCAACTCAAGATCAACCCGCCAGCAATCTTTCCTTTTTAGCGTCATCATTTCTTTCCTTTCCTTTGAATCAATTATATTAGCTGACACACATGCTACTGTTTTTCCCATCATAAAAAAAAAAACCCAGTGTATCTTGATTCTCATTCCTCTTCCAGTTATTTCTGTATATTTATGTTCATTTTTTATAGCAAAACTCTTTGAAACAGTTGCTTATACTTACTGTCCTAGTTTTGTTTCTCCTTATCTCTCTTAAGCTTACTTAAGCTAGCTATCTGTCCCTCTTTAAAAAAAAAAAAATTTGTCGGTTTGACCAGTGGTTTCCATGTTCAATTCAGTCACTCAGTCGTGACTCCCTGCAACCCTACAGACCACAGAACGCCAGGCCTCCTGTCCATCATCAACTCCCGGAGTTTACTCAAACTCATGTCCATTGAGTCGGTGATGCCATCCAACCATCTCATCCTCTATCATCCCCTTTTCCTCCCACCTTCAATCTTTCCCAGCATCAGGGTGTTTTCAAGTGAGTCAGTTCTTCACATCAGGTGGCCAATTTCTATGTTGATAGATATTAATGTAAAATTGATATAAAAAGTAATTCTTGGTCCTCCTCTTAATAGAAAAATTACAGCCCACAGCATGCTTGTTGATCACTTTCCCTTCTTGTTTTCTCTGGGATTTCAAGTTGTCTTTTGTCTTCAGTTTGTTTTATCTTAGCCTCTTCTGGGTCTTCCCTCCTAATCTTTTCATGACATAGTGGTCCAGGATTCTCTGCTTTATCCACTTGTACATTGATTTATACTCACTGCTTTGTTGAATTCATTCACTATAATGGCTATATATATTGTATGCATGCGTGCATGACAAGTTGCTTCAGTCATGTCCCATTCTTTGCAACCTTATAGACTGTAGCCCACCAGGCTCCTCTATCCATGGGATTCTCCAGGCAAGAATATTGGAGTGGGTTGCCATGCCCTCCTCCAGGGGATCTCCCCAACCTGGGATTGAACCCATGTTTCTTTCACCTCCTGCATTGTCAGGAAGATTCTTTACCACTAATTCCACCCAAGAAGCCCATATATACTGTATGCTTGTCCTCAAATATTTTTCTCCAGGGTATACCACTTTCTTGAAATGTAGGCAAATATGCATCTGCTTACTTGACATCTCCACTTGAATGTCTAATAGATATCAAAATACTTCATGTCCATTACTGAACTAAATACTTCTTCTACCACTCAAAAAACCTACTTCTCCCACAAACCTTCCAGAAGTTCAGATCAATATTCCTGCAAGACCTCTTCTTTCACACTTGGTAAAAGCCAAATTCATGTGATGCTTTAGAAGGCACAATATGATCTGGCCTCTTCTATCCTACTTCCTCTTCTATTACGCTTGCTAATTGACTCTCCTCCTATCAAACTGACTTCATTGCTTTGTATCAATAGCAAATATTTTATATAGCCTTCTCTTTTTCCCTCTTCCTGGAATTACTTTCCACCATTTCACCATTCTCACTTCCTTAAATCTCTTGGCACATTTTTTTCCATTGAGTGTATTCCATTGTATCCATCTCTAAAGTTGTATCAATTATAAATTCTTGAAATTGTTCATTTATTTGCCTTTGACCCCAGTTGCTAAATTTAGAACATAAAATACTATTGTAAATCCAATTTCAGCATGGCTTTTTCATCTGTTGTCTTGCATCAGTTAAAATAGTTTTGGTTTGGTGATAATGAAGCATGTGATTTTATTCATGTATGTCCATTGAGGCCTGGCTGCTTTGACAATCCTATTTGTAATTGTACCACGTTATCTCCAACATTCCCTATCCTTGTTGTTCTGCATCGTTTCTTTATATTATAGAATCTATTTCTTTCTAACATGCCATAGAGCTCACGTATTCATTGCACTTATTTCCTTTATGCAGTCAAATACTACTCAGCCATAAAAATAAATTAAGGTTTGCCATATGCAACAACATGGATGGACTTGGAAGGCATTATGCTAAGTGAAATAAGTCAGATAGAAAGACAAAAACAGTATGATAATTAATATAAGCAACACAGGGTAGAGCAGTATAAGTCACAAACTATTAGGTATAAAATAAACTATAAATCATATTGTACAATACAGGAAACATAGTTAATGTTTTATAATTAACTATAAATGGAATAGAACCTTCATATTGTACACTTGTAATTTATGTAATAAGGGCTTCCCAAGTGGCACCAGTGGTAAAGAATCCACCTGCCAATGCAGGAGATGCTAGAGAGGCCGGTTTGATCCCAGGGTTGCAAAGATCCCCTTGAGCAGGAAATGGTAACCTGGTCCAATATTCTTGCCTGGAAAATTCCATGGACTGAGGAACCTGGCAGGCTACACTCCATGGGGTTGCAAATAGTAGAACAGAACTGAGCATCCACAGATGAGCATACACAAACAATGTATATAATGTTGTACATAGTGGTGAAATAGAAAGCAATTGTCTTCTGCCTATGAGTCTATGTGCACTGAAGAGCTGAAGGTGTAGAGGGGAATTAGTACAAACTTCCATTTTAATCACAGCATCTAATACTTGTAAAATGTAACTTCTGGAAACACTACATTTTTATTGATATGTTTTCTGACTTAAAATTATTTTTATCTTGATTTAAAGTATGCCAACAAATACTTATTCTTGAAGCCCCTTTTTAGCATGAATGAAACTTGAAGAATTTCATTTGGATTAAGTTTTTAATTCCCAAATTACTATGATCTCAAAAGGGAAAATTCTAGTTTCTAATTCTACATCTAATCTAAGACTGCATATCAGCACATTGGAAGCTAATCCTAGAAAAGTGCTAAATATCATAAGCCATTATATTCAGGTCCTATAAATACCTATCTATTTAATCATTTAAAGTATTATTAAAACATATGGCCAGTGTCCATGGTAAATATGTTAGTTTGTTTTTAAGATGGCAGATCACTAGGAAGAGAAATAAAAATTCCAAATCCTGTAATACTCTCCTGAAATAAAAAACTAGGAGTGGCATAACTTAAAGTGAAAGAAGTATTGTCTCACACACCACTAATAGAGCATGGAGACTGTCATAAGCAGAGGCAAGGACTAGGATTCAGCTAATACCTATGTAAAATAAATAAATAAACCAAATGCTATTCATGTGTTTGTGAATAGTTCAATTTCAGGCTAGATATTTTATTTATTTCTCTTACCATCCTCCCTTATTATATACCTAATTCTTCTTAAAGGATTATTTCTTTCCAATTTTCATGTTTTCTCCCATGATGATGAATCCTAATTACAATTATATCTCTGTCCTCTCTTTATTTATTAATACTTTGTCCCATTGGAGGTAGGTAAATTATGGTTGGTAGATTGGAAAAAAAAGTTCAAGTCAGGCCCAGCTCAGTCTTCTCCTTCTTTTTCCTGGGAAGCAAGAGTCCCTTCTATACTACCTCTGGTAGCTCTTTCTGCTCTCATCCATGGTTACCTGTGACTAAGTAAGTTTGCCCGTTACAGATGATGAACCAAGGTGGAGGGAGGTGGGGGTGGTTCAACAAGTAAGAAAGTATTTCTTTATAACTAATATTGTTTAGGGGTGCTGGTGGATGGTTATGATAAAAATCAAAACAACCTTTGGTCTGTTGCATTTTTGTTTCTAAGATTTCCACAGACATTTCACCCCATCATTGCCTCCACTTGAGTTGGATCCCTCCCTCTGCCTTTATACATCTTAATTTACAGTCCCACCTGGTAGCCTCTGAATTGTATTTCTCAGCCAGCATTGGTCATTAATAGCAATAATGTAATAGAAGTTTAGCATTCACCTTAAATGCCTTAAGATTAGTGTCATTCATATTTAGAAAAACTATTTGCTCAAACATACACATTTCCTTTCTCCCCCAGCTGGTCATCATTAAACACTGAATAAGAAAGAAGCATCACTGTGAGTATGGAACTGAATTTCCTTTAGAGAACATAAAGCATCCTATGTTGATATAATTAATCAATAAATTATTATCCATAAATTGTATACAAAGTTTACAAGTCAAATGACAAAAGAACTTTTCAATAAATAGCATAAAATGTTAAATAATTAACAGTGCTTCAGATAATAGTGCTTGAATATGTTAGAACAAAAAGCATTTTCTGTATGAGAGAAATCTTGACTAACATTTTGTAGGCTACATTTAGGCTTTCATGAATTCATGGAGGGAAAAATTAACCTTCAATACATTCTAAAACAAGCAGTCCTTTAAAGAATAAATGTTCCATCTATTGTTATAATCTTTTATTATTTTTCAGAATAAAGTAGTAGCACAGCTAGTATTGTTAAAAAAACTACACAGTAAATAGATTTACAAATTATAATAATATAAGGATAAAAATAGTTTGTTACCTTCTTAGTATTGTTGCTGTTTAGTCCCTGGTCATGTCTGACTCTTTGCAACCCCATGGACTGCAGCATACCAGGTCTCCCTGTCCCTCACCATCTCCTGGATTTGGCCAGGTTCATGTCCATTGCATCAGTGATGCCATCCAGCCGTCTCATCCTCTGACAGCCTCTTCTCCTCCTGCCCTCAATATTTCTCAGCATCAGGGACTTTCCCAATGAGTTGGCTCTTCTCATCAGATAACCCAAATAGTGGATCTTTAGCATCAGTCCCTCCAATGAGTATTCAGGTTTAATTCCTTTTGAAATTGATTGGTTTGATCTCTTGCTATCCGAGGGATTCTCAGGAGACTTCTCCAGCACCACAGTTTGAAGGTATCAATTCTTTGGTTCTCTACCTTCTTAACTGTCCAGCTCTCACAACCTTATGTGACCACTGGGAACACCATAGCCTTGACTATACAGATCTTTGTCGGCAAAGTGATGTCTTTGCTTTTCAACACACTGTCTAGGTTTGTCATAGCTTCCCTGCCAAGAAGTAATTGTCTTCTTATTTCATGGCTGCAGTCACCATCCACAGTGATTTCAGAGGAAAATTATCACAAGAAGAGGAAATTATCACTGCTCCCACCTTTTCCCCTGGTATGCACCAGGAAGTAATGGGGCCAAATGCCACGATCTTAGTTTTTTTTAATATTAGTTGATAAGCTGGCTCCTTCATCCTCATCAAGAGGTTCTTTAGTTTGTCTTTGCTTTCTGCCTTTGGAGTGGTATCATCTGCATATCTGAGGTTGTTGATGTTTCTCCCACTTATTTTGATTCTAGTTTATAACTCATCTAGCCTGGCATTTCACATGATGTACTCAGTCTACAGGTTAAATAAACAGGGTGATGAAGATCGCCCTGTTTTTCTCCTTTCTCAATCTTGAACCAATCAATTGTTCCATGCAGAGTGCTAGCTGTTGCTTCTTAGTATAAACATCTCTAGTATATGTGACAGCCATGGGAGACTATTTTATCTAAGAGATTACTTCTAAAAATTTAAATAGATGAAAATGTTCTTTTTAATGGCAATTGATTGATTTGTGCTGTCCAGGTATCATATAAACATAAACTATTCATATAATGATGTTTGTAATAATAATAATATTATCATTATCATTACTTAACTTTTATTGAACATACACTTTTGTAGGAGCATATATTAAAGCTTTGGAAGTTTAAAAGTCACTCCTTTTCTCAGAAAAATTTACTCAGCATGCTTATTACGTTTTTATGATGTTGCCTTATGTGTCTTTGTCTCATCATACTGTAGCTTCCACAGTATGTGCATAATCTATAAGCCACAGTTGTCATGTAGCTTGACATAATAAAACATCAACTGGTATTTATGTATTTTAACTAAGCTCTTGATTTCTAACACTCTTCATTGGAAATACAGTCAAGAGGAAGTTGAATGATCAGTTTCATTTTCTGTAGAGAAGATCTAGGAATTTACTTTGGAAATGCCTAGGTATGAGAGCAATAGATAGAGGCAGCTAGATATGAATTAACGGTCATCTAATTATTGTAGTCATTTCTTCCACCACATTTTTAGTCTCTGTCAAACCACAAGGTAGATTTATTATAAAATCTGGTTGTTTGGTAGCTCCTACAACTTCACAGATAAATGCATTATGTGAACCAGAGTATCACCTAATATAAGGTAAATCAACACAGTTCAAATAAAGCCATTGACAGTACTGATCCATCTAACAATTATATGGCATTGCACTACACTTCCCTGACAGGCTTATGCTTTCATATCCCATTAAACCATGGGAAATGACTGTAAAAATACTTCCAAATAAACTGCAAAATAGGATATGCCAGATATATTGAGCACTTTTTTTTACAGGGCATCAGTTTAATGGTCCATTTTCTGCTTTTGACTGTGAGAATATAATATTATATGTGTGACCCCTCAAACATGTAAGAGTGTTGTAGGTTTTTGAATGTCATGTATTTCCTGTGGTATAACTCTCATTTTAGTACTTAATTTCCCTACCTTAAAGATGTAGAAAGAACCTCATTCACACTTTGTATACAAAAACACGTTCAATAAAAATGCACTTTCCAGTCACGTACTTGGGTTTTCCTTAGATATAAGGATAAGAAATGTCTTTACTTGGGTAATAGTATATCGGGATGCATTCTGAAGAAAGAGGAAGGTGAGTAAATAAAAATGAGTTGACATGTATAAAAAAGGTATGTTTAACATTCAAATATAATATTTTGTTTGCTAATGTTCAGAGATTTTTTTTTTCTTTTTAACAATTCTAATATTTTGCAGATGTCTTTGAGTTGCACTAAAATAAAGAAGCCAAACATTTTGGTTCTATCTTGCCAACAGAGTTCTTGGGGAAACATCCAGTCTTTCTTTAGAGGTCCTTACTCCAATCCCTGGTGGGCTGTCAAATGTCTTGAAGCAACAGGTCCCAGTGCCCGGTAGCTTGAATGTGTCATGACATGAAATCCTAAGCCTGTATAATTGTCTGTTGATTTTATTATTTTTAGTTGCACTGTGTATCTCTTCCAGTAACACAAATCACACTTCTACAGGTGCCAGATTTTGATAATATGCAACCTGAGAAACTAGACCTATCATAATAATTCCTTAAATAAAGAAGATACCTCACACTCCATTTCCCCAAATATGCCAGAATATCACAGTCTTAAGGTCGCAGCTGGCTGCTGCTGCATGTCCGACCTCATTGGCTTAGAGGTATAGAGCTAGTGCTGCTATGCTGCCTCACTCCAGGTAAGAAAAGAAATAAAAAAATCACCTGCTTTTCATCAAAGTGCCTTTGAATATTGTTCCTCCTGAGAATGCTGTTAGCTATTACCTTTCATGCTTACCCTTTATACTGAACCACAAACTCAAAGCCTTTAAAATTCATTGATGATCCAATGTGCTACTCAGTCACAGTACTTTCTATAGCGGGCATCCCAGCTTGAGACTAAATTATACTCACCCTAAGATTTATGTGAGGGAACAAGGTGCCTCATGAGAATGAACTTGCACTAAGGATATTGTGATACAGAGTTTTGTTTCAAGGATGGTGAGTCTGGATCAGAGAAAAAGGGTCAGAGTGCTCTCTTAGTTAATCCCTCAACCCAGCTGCCAAGGACATATACCTTAGACCTGTTTCAGGTATGTTGTTGCCATTTGCTTCTACAACATTGGGGATAAAACCCATTGATTTCAAAATAACACAAGATGAACATCAGGACCCTCAATAATGGGCATTGACAGCACCATTATGATGATCAATGAAAATGGCTCTTCAGCAGAAATCAGGAGGTTGGTGCTTTGGCAAGAACTAACAGGAAGCAGGATTGTTCCCCTTTGATGGAGTCCAGTAACAAAGCCTTTGTGATCCTTGGTAGGTTCCATCAGATTAGCCTCACCACTGGCTCCTCCTTTTGTCATTAACAGTAACAAGTGACATATCACAGAGACATGGAATTAGAGGGGGAAAGTCTCAAAGAAAAGGAAGAGGAACCAGAGATCAGATTGCCAACATTCGCTAGATCATAGAAAAAGCAAAGGAATTCCACTTCTGTTTCATCAACTACGCTCAAGTCTTTGACTGTTTAGATCATGGCAAACTATGGAAAGCTCTTAAAGATTCCTGAAAAATAAACGACCCAGTCAAAAAATGGGCCAAAGAACTAAACAGACATTTCTCCAAAGAAGACATAAAAATAGCTAACAAACACATGAGAAGATGCTCAACATCAGTCATTACCAGAGAAATGCAAATCAAAACCACAATGAGGTACCACTTTACACCAATAAGAATGGCTGCTATCCAAAAGTCTACAAGCAATAAATGCTGGAGAGGATGTGGAGAAAAGGGACCCCTCTTACAATGTTGGTGGGAATGCAAGCTAGTAGAGACACTATGGAGAACAGTGTGGAGATTCCTTAAAAAACTTGAAGTAGAACTGCCATATGACCCAGCAATCCCACTGCTGGGCATACACACTAAGGAAACCAGAATTGAAAGAGACATGTGCACCCCAATGTTCATCACAGCACTGACTACAGTAGCCAGGACATGGAAGCAACCTACATGTCCATCAGCAGGTGAATGGATAAGGAAGCTGTGGTACATATACAAAATGGAATATTACTCAGCCATTAAAAAGAATACATTCGAATCAGTTCTACTGAGGTGGATGAAACTGGAACCTATTATACAGAGTGAAGTAAGCCAGAAAGAAAAACAATACAGTATACTAATGCATATATATGGAATTTAGAAAGATGGTAATGATAACCCTGCATGTGAGACATCAAAAGAGACACAGATGTATAGCGCAGTCTTTTGGACTCTATGGGAGAGGGCGAGGGCAGGATGATATGGGAGAATCGCATTGAAGCATATAAATTATCATATGTGAAACAAATCACCAGCCCAGGTTCAATGCATGATACAGGGTGCTCGGGGCTGGTACACCAGGATGACCCAGAGGGATAGAATCAGGAGGGAGGTGGGAGGGGGGTTCTTGAAGGGGATAACATATACACTCATGGCAGATTCATGTCAACGTATGGCAAAACCAACACAATATTGTAAAATAAAAAAAATTAATTTATAAAAAAAGAGAGAGAGAGAGAGAGAGATGGGAATACCAGACCATGTTACCTGTCTCCTGAGAAACCTGTATGCAGGTCGAGAAGCAACAGTTAGAACGCTGTATGGAACAACTGATTGGTTCAAGATTGAGAAAGGAGAAAGATAGGGTATCTGCTGTCACCCTGTTTGTTTAACCTATACACTAAGCACATCATGAGAAATGCTGTGCTGGAAGAGTTACAAGCTGGAATCAAGATAGGCAGGAGAAACATCAACAACCTCAGATACACAGGTGATACCACTCTAATGTCAAAAAGCAGAGACGAACTAAAGAACCTCTTAATGAGGGTGAAGGAGGAGAGTGAAAGAGAGAGCTTACAACTAAATATTAAAGAAAACTAAGATCATGGGATTTGGCCCCATTACTTCATGATAAATACCAGGGCAAAAGGTGGAAGCAGTGACAAATTTCCTCTTCTTGGGCTCTGAAATCGCTGTGGATGGTGACTGCAGCCACGAAATCAGAAGATGGTTGTCTCATGGCAGGAATGCTATGACAAACCTAGACTGTATACTGAAAAGCAAAGATGTCTCTCTGCCAACAAAGGTCCATATAGTCGAGGCTATGGTCACCCCAGTGGTCACACAGAGTTATGAGAGCTGGACCATAAAGCGGCAGAGTGCCAGAGAATTTAAGTCTTCGAACTGTGGTACTGGAGACAACTCCTGAGAGTCACTTGGACAGCAAGGAGACCAAGTCAGTCATTCATAAGGGAAATCAACCCTAAATACTCCTTGGAGGGACTGATGCTGAAGCTGAAGCTCCAGTATTTTGGTCTTATGATGCAAAAGAGCCGACTTACTGGAAAAGTCCTTGATGCTGAGAAAGACTGAGAGCAGAAGGAGAAGTAGGTGTCAGAAGACTAGATGAATGCATGGCATCACTGATGCAGTGGACATGAACTTGGGCAAACTCCAGGAGATGGTGAGGGGTAGGGAGGCCTGGTATGCTGCAGTCCAAGGGGTCACAGAGTCAGTAACGACTGAGCAACTGAACAACAACAGCAAGGCTCAAAGAACCTTCATGAAACATATTTACAACACATGCTGGGAGGTTTAAAAAATTACTGGTAGAAAGCTGAAGACATCTTATTTTTTTCTAGTATGTAAAGAAGAAATATAATGTGTGGTTTTAATTATTGTGATGCTATTCTCTCTTTTGCCAGAAAGGCTGGGGGTATATGAACAATATTCATGTGGTTATTTAAAACAATTTAAGGCAATAACTAAACTGGATTTAGAACTACTGAAGCAGTAGGAGTATGAATTGAATTTAGAGCATAGGACTGCGATCTGTCCTAGAGAGAAAGGGCTTCCCTGGTGGCTCAGACAGTAAAGAGTCTGCCTGCAATGCAGGAGACCTTGGTGTGATCCCTGGGTTGGGAAGATCTCCTGGAGAAGGCAACAGCTACCCACTCCAGTATTCTTGCCTGGAAAATTCCATGGACAGAGGGGCTTGGTGGGCTATAATCCATGGAGTAGCAAAGAGTCAGACATAACTGAGTGACTAACACTTAACACTTATATATATATATATAAAACAAAGCGATACCCTCCAAAGTTTCCTCTATACTCTTTCCTAGATAAGAATAAATGTATTGAGTGGCTGCTTTGGGCTATGCAAGGGAACAAAGGGACCTAAGCAAAGTCTCTACCCTTGAGAAAGCTTATGTTCTAATATAATGTAAGGAAGACAGCAAAGAGATAAGCAACTTAATAAGTTAAAAATCATATTCTGATAAATATTATGAAGAATAATAAGAGTTACCAGAAAATGATATAAATGCTATTTTTGATACAGTGGTGGGGGAAAGCTTCTCTGAGCAACTGATCAGAGTAAATTGTTGTGTGATTTACTATTTTCTGCTCTCAAAAAGACTATAATTTTGCTGTAATTATTTTATATGTCTCTTCCTAATATCCAAGACATATCATATTTTGAAAATTGTTGTTTCACAATGGAACACCTAAAACTATTGATTCATTTTCCTCATGAATGTATGTGGTTGCTCCTCTTAGATCTTTACATAGATGAGGTTTTACTCTACTTAGAAATGCTAGTCTGCATTCTTCATAACTGTACTTATGTATTGTCTCCTATCCTATTTTATAATCTCATTTATTTAAAATTATTAATATCTATATATATATTTTCTGTTGATATAGTTTACATAAGTTGATATAGAAGCAACAATATATTGTTTTAGATACAGATACAGAGACAGACACACACATAGATGGAGATCAATCAGTACAGTTTTCTATTAAAGTCTTTGGCCTCAGATGTGGTCTGATGTCATGAAACTATGTCTTCTGCATGGACAAGTCTCAAAATGTAGTTTCACCTCTGCAGACTTGAACAAAGACTAACTCTTAGGAGGTGTCTGGATCATGCTATCCTTTCCAAAAGTCCAGAGCAAATACAGCTGGTGTTTATTAAGAAAACAGGGTCAAAAAATGTGAAGTGGGTATGCTTTATCAAGAGTAGTATTTCCTTTATAATGGGTATCTATAAACACAGATTTGAAGTTTCTCAAAGACAATATGATTATTTTAAGATTTGTCTTTACTATAATAGAATTAGAATGTGTTACTTAACATTTCCATACTTGAAACCAAATTAAGGACAGAGGTCCTTTAAGAGGACAGAGCTCAGAGCTATTTGTGTACATGTTAAAGATGCAAAACATATGGGGGGGCGTTGTTCCAGCTCTCTGAAAGCTTAATTATCTACTTGTGGATACAGGACATACAACATGAAAAATCATGCAATTGCAAGAAATAAATGGAAATGCAAGAGCCATGTTGACAACATAGAACAAGATAATGGAACAAGTAGCAGGTGAATATTTTTGGTATAGACTGTGCCTACAATGACTGCAGGTTTGTTAAGAAAACTTCTATGTAGACCTGAGAATTTGAGCTAAAATCTTAGTGGAGTTTATCTGGGGAGATATGGAAAAATCATTGATGGGTGTTAATTGGAGGAAGTGGGACAGCAAGGATGTTTTATGAAGTAATAGTATGGTATAGAATGGAGAATAGAGTAGAGGATGAAGAGGTGACCAAATAAACATGATACTACACACTATACTGATATTGAAATTAATTAATTTGGCAAGAGGTATATATTAAAGCTTTACCAGGCAGGAATTGGTGTTTATAATAATGCACTCATTTTCTAACAACCCTATGGTATGACTGCAACTGTTTTGGATTCTTCATGGCATAAATTAAATGCATAAATTAATTTCTTTCAAAAATGAGAGTGTTTTGGAAATTAGATATATGGTGCCAATGGGGAGTAAAAGCAAATGTACAGACGAGGTCCACAGGGAGGGAAAATAGCTAGATAATGGAGTGAGGACAAGGTTTGCAGTCTTAGCAAGAACGAAACAACAGATGGCGTATAATTTTTGTGAGTTCTCACACAGATGGTTCACCAGATGGATTCTGCTGGGTTCATACAGCTTATGTGTGTTTTTCAGCTGCTTATCATGATAGGCGAGGCCACTTCTATGCAAGCAAAATCTTTGCTTGGTTCACATTATTGATATATAACACTGAAATAAATTGGTAGTTGGTGGCATAATATAAAGTATTGTTATTAACTGCCATTTCTAATTAGAGACTTGCAGACAATGTTATTTTGAAGACATTGGAATTTAGAAAGAAATCATAGGTCAAGGCTTACAAAACATATCTCAGGGATTTTATGTAGGTTAGAAGATTTATGGGTGAATTTCAACTGTTAATTGACTCTCAGCTTTTGGAACTTTATTTTTAAAGATAGCTTCCACTTAAATAATACCACAATATTAGGATTTAATAAGCTTATAGCTAAAGAATGTTTTAAATAAATGAAGAGAATATCTCTATATAAATTAAACCCACTATGAAATTGGCACTCATATATCATATTTGGGTTGATATTTATAAAAGTATATATCAGGTAAGTATCATCTTAGTAAATGGTGAAATCATTATCTTTAGCAAACTGCTATACTGTATATGAGGCTTCCCCGGTGGTGCAGTGGTAAAGAATCCACCTGTTAATGCAGGAGACCCAAGAGACGTGGGTTCGATCCCTGGGTCAAGAAGATCCCCTGGAGGAGGAAATGGAAACCCACTCTGTTATTCTTGCCTGGTGAATTCCATGATGGAGGAGCTTGACAGGCTACAGTCCATGGGGTTGCAAAGAGTTGAACATGACTGAGCGACTGAGCACACATGAATACTTTATGTGTATGTATATGCTGCTTTTTGAAGTAAAGACTTAATACTATTCAGAACTACTTTCTTTCTTAGAAAGAACATTCCTTAGATAAAAGAGAGAATCAAGAGTAAAATATTCAACTATTACATGTTTCCAACTAATTGCCTTTCATTAAAATGTGGTATAGCTTCACAGGTGGTGCAGTGATAAAGAGTCTGCCTGCGTTGTGGGAGACGTAAAAGATGAGGGTTTGATTCTTGGGCTGGGAAGGTCCCCCAGAGAAGAAAATGGCAACCCATTCCAGTATTCCTGCCTGGAAAATTCCATGAATAGAGGAGCCCGGGCATTGCAAAGAGTTGTACACGACTGAGCACACAAAAACACAAAATATAGTTATATAGATTTACAGCACAGATAAGGACTCTATTTTATTTGGGAGCTGCCCTTTTCATTGCAATAAGATTAGATCTTAATTTGCATCATTTTAAATTCTAGCAGGAGGAATTTTTCTTATTGCAGCTACTATAAGGCATCCACTTGTAACATAAAAGGAATCTTATCTGTCTGGAGACACCAAAAGCTTTAGTATGTTTCATATATACATTCTTACACTGTGAATGAGCAATTACTATTTATATTTCTGAGAAACATCATACTGGTCATATTAACCAATGTTTTCATTCCTCTGATGCAGCCTAAATCATAAATCCATCTGCCATTTCAGCAAATTGGTGGTTTAAATTCTCTTTCTCAAGTAAATGTACAAATAGTTTTAACTAAAAAAGTATCATTAAGGTCATCATTACAAGGTTTTCTACCTTATTTATTGGAAATACTAGGCCTTAGTGAGAACATTTTGCATCTGTATAGCTATCTTACATATCTATATAGATAGACATTTATCTATCTATATAGATAGATATGATATATACATAATTTTTCCACTAAGGCGTAGTATTTCCAAGAAGCATTATATTAAAATATCTATATTATGTATAATATATATACATGTTATATCAATATAATATTTATATTTATGTATTCTTTGTGAAATATTGGTTGTCTGGAATATCTGTCAGTACTTATTATTCTCTCTTGTGTTTACATATACAGTTCTCATTCTAGCTTATAATATCTTTTAAGAAAAAAACACAGCAGTGTATATTTTGTTCTGCACTTCTTTATGACTTCTTAAACAATCTTATCTGTATACTGCTGCCAAGGAGGTTTTTTGTAAACATAATTCTTAATTTTTGAATTCTCTACTTGAAACTTCACTGATTCTGTAAATAACTAAAACATAAACCAAAATCCCTTAGTGTATCCTACAAATTTCTCCATAATTAACTCCTACTGCGCTCTTGCTTTCTCCTAGGCTCCTTCTTGCCTCATTGTCTTGTGATCATGTAGATCCCAAGGCTTGCAATGCTCTCTCATTAGGCCGTATTTCCCTTTCTCCCTGTTCTACTGTTACCTCCTGGCTGTCTGTGTTTAAAATTTAGCTCTTGTTATTTTCTATGTAAAATATATCCTGTCTCCACTTACCCCAGGTGGAAATGACAATTGTGTCTATGTTTATGCCCTCATCATGTTAGAGTCAAACTTCTATAACCTACTCTTCACACCAGGCTTTGCATTATTAGAAATTGCATCATCTCAATCATTACCTCTATTTCTGTCTCTAATTTTATCTCAACTTCTACATTTCCTTTGTGTGTCTATCAATGCATCTATATCTACATAAAGGTTATTTATATCATATCTATATCTACATCTGTCTAGAGCATCCATATGTAATCTATAATGAGTATGTTAGAATTTTATTTATAAGTAAGGACAAAGTTTTACTATGTCAGAAGCTAAGATAACATTTGATTCATAACAAGTGTTTATAGACATTCCTTGTTGAATGAATGAATTAGTTGAATACAAACAGTATCATGTCAATGAAAAAAATAACAGAAGAGGCAGAAAAGAAGAGAATCAAATCAGTAGTATGTAATGAATAAGAACATGGGTACTGAGATCAGGGTATCTGGTCAGTTCTAATTTCAAAATATATCCAAAACCCCACCACTTTTCACCATTCACCTCTACAGCCATGGCTTTAGTCTGAGCTAACATCCTCTCTTGCTTGATTCTTTAAGAATACCCAAACTGGTTCTCTCTGCTTCTACCCTTCTACCCTACATTGTGTATTAACATATTAGCCAGAAGAAAAATAATTAGAAATATAAATCAGATTATTTTACTCGTTTGTTCTGACCTCCTGGAAACTTCATCTGGAGTAAAGCTGAAATCTTTACTATGGCTCACAAAGTCCTTTATGACTCACCATCATATCTTCCAGCATTCTCTTTCTTACTAACTTTGCTCCAGCCATACTGATATTCTTATTGCTATGTATCCTGCTGGGTACATTTTATACTCAGAGATTTTAATCCAAGGATTCCTTTGCTGAAGAATGCTCTCTCCTAGAATATCTACCTGGCAAACACCATACCTCTTTCAAATTTTTGCTCAGATGTCACTTTTCACAATGAACCCTGTTCTGACCAACCTTTATAACACTGAGACCAACCTACTCATTCTTACTCCACTTCCAGACCCCCTCAGAACCCCCTGTGTAGTTTTGGCCATGAAAATGCATTGCTTGATCTCTGGCACATCAGTAAGTAGTTGACTAATATTTAGACTGCTACCCTTCTCATCAACCTCTGACAATACCCCTGACTTGTTCTTTCCATGTGTTTTTTTAGCTCCTAATCAGTAACTGAGCATCGTTGGAGTTTTAATAGAGGTTCATTCCTGCAAGGCATGCAGCTCCTTTAATGGAAGGTTTTGTTTCAAAGATTTCCCATTGAACTAGCTAATACTTTCCTAGAGCTGTGTTACAGTCAAGACTCTTCCTATTCAACATGCCCTCCTTCCATCTCTCCTCATGTGCTCTGCTGTGCTAAGCTGCTTCAGTCATTCTGACTCTGTATGACCCTGTGGACTGTAGCCTGCCAGGCTTTTCAGTCCATGGGATTTTCTAGGCAAGGATATTGGAATGGGTTGCCATGCCTTCCTTAAGGGGATCTTCCTGACCCAGGGATCGAACCCTCATCTCTTAAGTCTACTGCATTGTTAAGTAGGCTCTTTACCACTATCTCCACCTGGGAAATCCCATCTCTCCTTAAAGGCAGTCAGATCTGCATTACAATTAGAAGGCTCTTCTTGCCTTTCTGGCTTCTTCCACTTTCTCCTTCACAGAAAAAGTTTTCCCAGTCAGCTTCTTGTGCATCTATTCTGGCCTTGGCATCTGCTTCTTTGAGGACATGCTTTGCTATACTTTTTTTTTTTCCATGGAATTTGATTTATGCCTGAATTTTGATCAGTATTGGTGACTGAATGATGACATAAAGAGGTCTATGCCATTTAAAGAAGATTTTTATTGTTTACACTTCCTTAGAAGAGGAGTCGTGCTATACTATGCAGGCTCATAGGGGAAGCACCGGGTTCAGTTAGGAAGTAAAAAAAGAGGAATGAAAGGAAAACATGGCTTGGAGCCCTCATTATATTTTCTATAGAAAAGAGCAGGGAAAACAGCTTACGGTTGGCTAATTTGAAAAAGTTCAGCAGGCTCTGGGATACAGAAATGTTTTATAAACTTTCTGGAACCTGCCCTGATTTAGGGCAGGGAAAATATTGGCTTGTTACTTGTGTGAGTTAGATAAAGTGGTCGGGGGTATGGACTCAGGATTGATGAGAGGGTTTGTAATGTGATTTTTCTCTTGCCCATGAAAGCTGGATCATAGGGGAGATGTAAGCGACTCTGGCTGGTAGTTTGGCCCTGTGATTAATGGATGTGATTAATAGATTAATAGACATGTATAGAATCTAAGCACACATACATACAAACACAAAAAAATAAAACAAAATAAAACCCGTAAACAAAACACGTATTGTCTTCTAGCACAAGGGTTGGCAAACTAAAGCCTATGGGAGAAATCCATCTCTTCATTTGTTTTGCAAATTAGGTTCTATTGGAACACAGCCATGCCCATCTTTTTACAAGTTATCTATAGCTACTTTCACACTCCAATGGCAGAGTTCAGTAGTTACAACAGAGACCTTATTACCGGCAAAGTCTGAAATATTTACTATCTGACCTTTCAGGAAAAGTTTGCCAACACCTGTTCTAGCCTACTGCCTTATTTATTTAATGTTTATTGTTTGCAGTCTGATTTTTTTCCAGTAGAAAGTAAGCTACACAATGAGAGACAGATTTCTTTGTTGTATTCATTAATATATCTCAGGAATTCACATTGTTGCTTAGCATATAACAGGGAAGGAATCAGTATTTATTGATTGAATGAAAAAGTTCAAATTGGTATTCCTAACTCATATCCTTTATTTAGCAATTATGTGAAATGAAAAAATTTCCTGAGCTTTTCAACTCTCAGTGTTGTCCTATGATAATAGAGTCTACCACACAGAGCTTGAGGATTAAATAATAAAATGCATAAAATGCTTAATATATGTCTGAAAGTAGAAGACTTTTAATTAATGTTAGATACTAATGGGTGGAGAACATAGTGCTTTTCACTTAAAAAATTTAGCTTATTAGGACTTAATCCGTGTATGTACACTACAGGTTTGTTTGGAAAACAACTTATAGGCTCTATCTAAACTAGAATTACTAACATTTCCTATATGTCCCACAGAGTATAAGAAGGACAGATAAAATTTTATTTATAATAATATTGAAAACTGAATGATGAAAGGTGTAAAATGAATTTAGATGCTTTTTATTCTTCTAACTTCAAGTTAGAAGCAATTAATAAATAAAATAATAGGACAATCTCTTTGTGCTTTGGTTTTCACATATATGGGGTTGTAGCTAAAAAAAAATAATTGAATTTGACATACCTGTTGAAGCATTTGAGCCACTCATAGTGGTTCATTACTATAATATTTGAATTAAAAAAATTCCTCAATTGTCTTAGGCTCTTATTTATATTTCAAGTGAGCCTGAATCCATTAGCAGACATGGCATAGATCTTTTATACTTAAAAAGCGTTAGCTTAAGCAGCATGGGGAAAGGTGCATTTTCCCCACAATACCAGGGTAAGTCTTGGTAAGCTACAAATTGTTTCTGTGGTGTTTGTGTTCTAATAAGTACAGTTGCTTTATTTTGGTCACTTTCCAACCTTGTCATTAAGTTCTCAATCACTTTCACACCAGCCATTCCTCTGATAGTGAATTTGTCAAGGTCACTGATTACATTTTGAACCCCATTTTGGAGGATACTTCTCAGTCTATACCTTACTTTGTCTCTCAGAAGCATTTAAATTAGATAACCATTCCCATCTTTGCCTTTTTCTTTGAAATCACTTCTCTTCCTTTCAGTCCTGATTAGTTGGCCACTAATTCTGCCTCCTGAAGTGCTATGCTTTCTCTGTCTACTTTACAACATTCTGGTTTACACTTTCATTCTTCTTGTTTGAAACTCTACTTTTTATTTATTCCTGTGGCTTTAGCCACCATCAATGACCTTCCAAAATCTGTTCCTCCTTCTGAGACTTGTTTCCTGGGCTCTGAGAAGATATTTCAATATTTATGTAGAAATAGACAAGCGTTTCCACTTGAAACGCGACATTTCTAAACTGCGATCATCTTCCCACTCAAAGCAGCTCCTACTCATATATTTTTATCTCAGTAAATGACACCAGGAAACTTGGATGACATCTTAAACAACTCTCACTCAGTCTGTAACTCCTTAGAATGAGTCATAAAGTACTGTTGAGTCGTTTTATGTGGATGCTTCTAAAAGCAGTCTAGCTTATCTCCTGCTTGATTATTACTATTTTGGGCTACACCATCATCATCTGTCCTCTGGATCATTAAAATCACTCTCTGTTATTATAACATCCAGGTTTGGTCTCTGCCATATATAGAAATGTACAGTAATTTGGGAGAGATGTTAGGTGAATATTGCAATCATTCACCTTTGTAATTTCCCTGTTATGTTTGTCTGTATATCCCCTTATTTACATTGATATAGATTCAAGCTAGGTTTTCATTTATATGTAGGTTATAAGTAGTTATTTGGTTTTAGATTTAGATCATATTTCAAGTCATATGAACCACTTCCGAAGTGGTTCAATGGCAATGCATCTGCCTGCAATGAAGGAGACACAAGTTCAATCCTTGGGTTGAAGAAGGATCCCCTGGAGAAGGAAAGGACAACCCACTCTAGTATACTTGGCCTGGAAAATCCCATGGGCAGAGGAGCCTAGCAGGCTACAGTTCATAGGGTCACAAAGAGTCTGACACAATTTAGCGACTAAACAGCAACAAGAGGTCCTGGGAGGGTGGCATAGCTGGAGAGGGCATGGAACTTTTGTATCATTTCCACTTGCCTTGCTCTATGAAGCTCTTCCATTCAGCTGTTCTGACCTATATTCTTCTATGATAAACAAGCAATCTAATAAGTAAATTGATTCTCCAAGCTCTTTGAGCAGCCATAGAAAATTAATTGATCCCAAGGATGAGGCTGTGGGGACCTTTCATTTCTAACCAGTTGGTCAGAAGTACAGATAACAACCTGGACTTGCAACTTAAGTTCAAGGAAGGAGTGGTGAGAAACTCCAAACTAAAGACAGTGAGAGGGGAACACATGTATACCCATGGTGGATTCATGTCAATGTATGGCAAAATCAACACAATAATGTAAAGAAAATAAATAAATAAATATTAAATTTAAAAAATAAATAAAGACAGTGGGTCAGAAACACAGGTGATAACCTGGGCTTGCAACTGGCAAATCTGAAGCAGTGGTAGGGAATTGGGTTAGGCTTGTAGAACTGAACCTTAACCTGTGGAATCTGATCCTATCTCTTGGTAGATAATGTCCAAATATAATTGAATTCTCTGCTAGTGTCTGAGAATTGCTTGGTTGTATGTGTCGGGACCCCCAACTCACACATTTGGAATTGGTTTCATAATATCAAATTATAACTAGATTCTCATGTTTACTCTGCATTCAATCAGTTGCCATATACTGTTTTTGTTGAAGTGTTTATGAACAAAACCTGAACTCACAAAAGATTTATAGTTATAAAATAAAATCAAAGGTAATTTAATTTCCTTTTTTATAACCATAGATGGGTATTTTCTTTTATATTACACCAAAACTTGCCTATTGGCAGTTTCTTAAAGGTCACTTGCACTGTAGAATCTAAAACTATGTCAGCACACTTTTGGGTTTAGATTCAATAGATTCCATTGGTCCATTCTGTACTTGGAATTGATCTTTAACCAATACATACTTTTTAAAAATCATATCAGATATTTACCATTTGGAAATTACTGGCTTACTGAATTATTCATATATCCTAAATATGGACAAATTTTATTGTGTGGGTCTGTGTTCAGTCGCTAAGTTATGTATGACTCTTTGAGACCACATGGACTGTAGCAAAGCAGGCTTTCCTGTCCTTCACTATCTCCTGGAATTTGCTCAAATTCATGTCCACTGAATCAGTGATGCTATCTAACCATCTCATGCTCTGCTGCCCCCTTCTCTTTTTGCCTTCAATCTTTCCCAGCATCAGGGTCTTTTCCAATGAATTGGCTCTGCAAATTTTATTATAAAATATTAAATAACAAGATGTTAGTTTGGCAACCAATCTTATCAAGAACCTCTTTACATATTGTAAAGTTATTAAGTGCATAATAAGGCAGGTAGAAGTTTTTCAGCACACTCTTTCTTCAGTACCCTTAGTATCCATGGCATATTGGTCCCAGGACCCCACCTCACCCTGCAGATACAAACTCCATGGATGTTCATGTCTCTTGTATACAATGGCCTAGTACAGTGGGCCCTCCATACCCACCATTTCTTCATCTATAGTTTCATCTAATTCCACATCTAAATCAATGGGGAATCTATGGATACAGAGGGCAAACGGCATTAGAACTCTTTATTAAGTACTCAGAATTTTAACTAACAATAATACTGTTAGCTACTTTATTTGTAGAGGCGTGTTTCTTTTCTCATTTTCAAGAAAATGTCTACCAACTAATGAAATGTGAAAACATGTTCTTTATCTGTCAGTTCTTATTACAGTTTAAAATGTCATTTCATGAAAAAGCCAGCTTAGTACATAGCTAAAACATTTACACAAGTACTTTGCTGGAAGATAAGCATTATATTTTGGTATACAGCAGAAAATCCTTTTGTTCTTATAATTTTGTCTTATAGATTAGTTTATAAAATTATATATTCAGGGATTTTTTTTCAAGAACAACCTTAAAAGAAAGTTATTTTATTTAGTGTGACATTGTAACAGTGTTGACTAAAAATAAATACTCATAAAATGAGGAGCCACTACACTAAGGTACCAGCATCTTTATCCACCATTGCTTTGTCAAAACTAGTGCACATGTTATACAGTTAAAAATAAAATGAGTTTTAGTATTACTGTGAAAATGATTTAGACCTTATGAACAACACTTTGCAAACTATTGTACTTTTTTTGTAAGTCAATATTGATGTTTGTAATATTAAACAATTAAACTATTGATGCTTGGTATAATAAATTTTTAAAATTAACTTCTATGCCATTGACTATGAATGGATAAAGAAGATGGGATAGATATATATACAGTGGACTATTAGCCATAAAAAAAGAATTAAATAATTCCATTTTCAGCAACATGAATGGGCCTAGAGATTATCATATAAGTGAAGTACATCAGAAAGAGAAAGACACAAGCATATCACTTATACATGAAATCTTTAAAAAAGATACAAATGTATTTATTTATAAAACAGAAGTAGAGTCACAGACATACAAAACAAACTTCTGGCTACCAAAAGGGAAAGGGGGAGGGCTAAATTTTAAATTTGAGATTAACAGATGCAGAGTACTACTTATAAAATAATGAAACAACAAAGACCCACTGACTAGCACAGAGAATTATATTCCTCTAATAACCTAAAATAGAGAAGAATCTGAAAAAAATAGGTATATATATTTAAAACTGAATCACTTTGCTATATACCTGAAGCATTGTAAATAAACTATATTTCAATTTTAAAAGATTGTATGAATTTAAAAAAGAATTTATTATTTCAGAAAACTTAAGAAGCAATAAGACAACAATGAAATTGAATGAAAAGATAATTATAGTAACATTTACCTCAAGACAATCTCTATATGCAATTGTGTTTTAAAATATTTATTCTATTACCCTGATTGATTATCTCTTTCAAATCATTCTTGATGTTGAAACTAGTAGGATGGAAATTACCCTTGATACACAAAGGGAAATACCTCAAATGAATATTTTTTGAAATTGAAAGAAACTTGAGAATAATATACATTTTTATATTTCTGAAGTTTCTGACAGAAATTGAGGCATATGGTGCTTGTGTTACAGACTGTATTTATGATATAGTGTTATTTTTGAAAGGTCAGAAAACACTTGTTTGCTAGCCATTTAATGTTCTCTGTCCCTCTATCTCCCATAATAGAAAATCTAAAAATGTATGACAAAATTAGTGAAAAATATTTTGCGGATATAATCTTTAAAAAAAGGCCAACAGTCAATCAGTGACAATCTTGTAGATATAATCACATTTGCATCATCAAAGGCAGACAGGACCTTCAGCCACATGGGCGTAAAGAGGGGTGACATGAGAGGGGACAAAAGTCAACATACATTTCATATACTTTTCCTAGAGAAAAGCCAGTTTATATCTACCCTTTTTTAGTAATTTATAATTTATTAAATTTTCATTTTAACTTCTTTGGAAAGAGTATTCATCTTTCAGCACGTGGTGTTCTCAACTGCTGTCAGTCAGGAGGTGGTCTGAAAAACTGTTCTTGACCCTTTGTGCTAAGACCATGAATGAATCTGAAAATTTATCTATGAATTAAATGCTTCCAATTTTATCAAAGCAATCATCCTAAGGATAATCTTTGAGGAGTTCTCTTGTTTTAAACATGTAAATTGGAAAAAGTGTATTTTATGTTAAGCACATGGGCTTCCCTGGTGACTCAGATGGTAAGGAATTCACCTGCAATGCATGAGATCTGGTTTGAATCCTGGGTAGGGAAGCTCCTCTGGAGAAGGGAATGACTACTCACTCCAGTATTCTTGCCTGGAGAATAGACAGAGGAGCTTGGCAGGCTACTGTTCATTGGATCACAGAGTCAGACAAAACTGAGTGACTAACAGATATTTTTTTTCATGCCAAGGCTGTACAAAATATTAATAATGAGATAATTTTCAGTAATAGCAGCAAGTAAGCTATTAAATTATTCAGCCAAATCAAACATCTGTTTTGATGTGGGCATGGTAGTAGGCTGTGGATCTTTAAGAAAGATGAAGGCAAAATGCTTGACCGACAGGTACTAATTGGGTCATTTCTCCTTATACAAAATAGACTTAGAGATGGCCTACAAAAGAAATGAACTAGCACTTACCCTAATCAATCACAGGCAGATGCATACACATTTTCTGATATGTGCTTCTTATATGCTGAAGTGGTGTTACAGACAAGAATGAGTACATTATCTACCAAATTGCAGCTAGCTACCATCCAGGAAAAAATATGATCTAGTTCAAATTGGTACTGAAATTAAAAACTGCTCTTCACTCTCCTCAAGTACCTTCAAGTGAGTTAACTTGGTAACTTCTTCCCAACACCCCAAAGTCCTTGTTTGAAAGACAGTTTTTGCATTAAGAGAGAATAACAATGACCCCCTAGTGATAATCTTTTATTAAAAAGGCACTTTAGCATTGTGCATGTTCTTTGAAATTTTTATATGCCTGTTCTTTATTATGAGCCTAAATTAAAGAGCATTTGCAACTCTGAGGTATAAAAACTAGCACTATATTAACAGAGTGCTTGTAGCAAATGCCTCATTCTACCTTGAAAGGGTAATATGTGGCAAAACACATTTACCTTGGAATAGAATACTCAGGATCCTGTAGTTATCTGTACATATCTTAGCAATGTTAAAGAGTCCCTTTTGATTTAGTTGCATATTGAAGAACTAAAGCTTTTGACTGTTGCAGTGTCACAGCAGCATAGGTATCATAGATATTTAGGTGGGTGGTTAGAGCTACTAAGTGGAGAAGGAAATGGCAACCCCACTCCAGTATTCTTACCTGGAGAATTCCATCAACAAAGGAACGTGGCAGGCTACAGTCCATGGGGTTGCAAAGAGTCAGACATGACTGAGGGAATATTATGCACACTTACTCAGAGCTACTAGGAGAAAATAAAATATAAATTGACCTTAAATTTATAATATTCTGTATTCAAAATATGTAGCAAATTCTCCTGCATGTTGTCAATCTAGCAAATATATTCATTCATACTGATTACGTTCTTTCCAGAATCATTTAGTGAAACATGCTCTTGCTATTGTTGTTGTTATTGTTCAGTTCTTCAGTTGTGTCTGACTCTTTGTGACTCCATAGACTGGAGTACACCAGGCTCCTCTCACCTACACTGTCTCCTGGAGTTTGTTCAAATTCATGTTCATCAAGTAAGTGATGCCATCTAACCATCTCATTCTCTGCCACTCACTTATTATTTTTTCAATCCTTCCTAGAATCAGGGTCTTTTCCAATGAGTTAGCTCTTTACTTCAGGTGGCTAAAGTATTAGAGCTTTAGTTTCAACATTAGTCCTTTCAAAGAATATTCAGGGTTGATTTCTTTTAGGATTGACTGGTTTGATCTCTATGCTGTCCAAAGGACTCTCAAGAATCTTCTCCAGCACCATGATTTAAAAACATCAATTCTTTGGCTTTCAGCCTTCTTTATGGACCAACGCTCACATCCATACATGACTACTGGAAAAACCATAGCTTTTACTAAATGCTCCTTTGCTTTTTAATATGCTGTCTAGGTTTGTCATAGCTTTTCTTCCAAGGAGCAAATGTCTTCTAATTTCATGGCTGCAGTCACCATCTGCAGTGATATTGGAGCCCAAGAAAATAAAATCTGCCCCTGCTTCTACTTCCCCTTCTATTTGCCATGAAGTTATGGGACTGGATGACATGATCTTAGTTTTTAAAGTTGAGTTTCATGACAGCTTTTTCACTCTCCTCTTTCACCTTCATCAAGAGGCTCTTAGTTCCTCTTCACTTTCTGCCATTAGACTGATACTGTCTGCCTATCTGAGGTTGTTGATATTTCCCCCAGCAATCTTGACTCCATCTTGTGATTCATCCAGGCCTGTCTTTCGCATGATGTATTCTGTGTGTAAGTTAAATCAACAAGGTGGCAATATCAGCCTTGTACTCCTTTTCCAATTTTGAACTAGTTCATTCTTCCATGTCCAGTTCTAACTGGTGCTTCTTGGCCCTCATACACGCTTCTTAGGAGATAGGTAAGGTAGTCTAATACTCCCATCCCTTTAAGTATTTTCCACAGATGTTTTGTGATCCACATTAAGATTTTAGTGTATTCAATGAAGCATAAGTAGATGTTTTTCTGGAACTCTCTGCTTTCCCTTTGATCCAATGATTGTTGGCAACTTGATCTCTGCTTCCTCTGCCTCTTCAAAACCCAGCTTATACATCTGGAAGTTCTTGATTCACATACTGCCTAAGCCTAACCTTAAGAATTTTGAGCATAACCTCACTAGCAGTGTAAAATGAGCACAATTTTCTTGTAGTGTGAACATTCTTTGGCATTGCTTTTCTTTGAGATTGGAACAAAAATTGACCTTTTCCAGTCTGGTAGTCACTACTGAGTTTTCCAAATTCATTGACATATTGAGTGCAGAACTTTCACAGCATCACCTTTTAGGATTTTAAATAGTTCAGCTGGAATTGAATCACCTCCATTAACTGTTCATAGTAATTTGTCCTATGACCCACTTGACTTCATCCTCTAGGATGTCTGGTTCTAGGTGTGTGACCACACCATCGTGGTTATTTGGATCATTATAACCTTTTTTGTATAGTTCTGTATATTTTTGTGATCTCTTCTTAATTGTTTTTGTTTCTGTTAGGTCTTTACCATTTTCTCCTTTATCTGGCCCATTCTTGCATGAAATATTCCTTTGATATGTACAAGTTCCCTGAAGAAATCTCTAGTCCTTCCCATTCTATTGTTTTCCTCTATTTCCTTGCGTTGTTCATTAAGAAGGCTTTCTTATCTCTGCTTGCTATTTTCTGGAACTCTGAATTCAGTTGAGTATATCTTTCCCATTTTCCTTTGCTTTTCACATCTCTAAATGTGCTCTAATCTTTTCTAAAAAAACTAGAAAGATTTTAATTGCTCTAGAAATGTTGAGAACCCTGGAGTTGTTGAAACATCAAATATTCTCAGACATCCAAGATTCAGAAAAGTTGAATATGTTTACACACTACAGAAAGCGTTCAAATACATAAAAATCTGCCTCTGAATTGAATATATTATTAAATATATTATATATAGTATATATAATAAATATATTATTAAATTATTAGCATTAACTAATAAGCCTATAATGAAAATAAATTGTTAAGTTCACTGCTAAAGAAAGATAATATGAAAAAATCAGAAGAATTTCTATGTTCACTCTCTCAAATACATATTATTCATTGACAATGTTAAAATATGAGAATAAGCTATAATCATTATTGTCCTTAATATTTTGATTTAACCATTACATATTATTTAAATAAGTTTATACAGTCAATTACTTGTATGCCTGCCTAGCTTATTTAACTGATGTTTTACATTCTGCAATTCCCAGATATATTTCTCTTAATTTTCTACTTAATTCTATAGTATAAACACTAAATATGTGGCAACATATAATTTTCCTTTCAAAAACTTTCTTTGAAATCTAATGAACATAAAGAAAATTCTACATACCCATAAATGAACAGTTCAATGAATTTTTGTGAACTATTAGTACTGTAAAACCAATTCCCAGATTAAGAAAAAAGAGTTTTACCAGTACCACAGAAGTCCAGGTTTTTAAATCCTATCACTTACAAGGCAGTCATTATCCTACCTTCAAAGCATAGAAAAATTATTTCTGCTTTTAATACTATTTATAAATTGAAGCATGTGACATGTACTCCTTTTACGTATAAATTATTTTACTCCTAATTATGCTTGTAATATGTGTATTGTTGGATAAAATTATAGAGATTCATTATCATTGCTCTGCAATGTTCTATTGTTCACTTATATAAATTTATTCACTCATTTTATTGCTATACAAACACACAAAATAGCTATCTAGAGATGGAGACTTAGAGACAAGATAATTTTTTTGGAAGTCGTCTTTCAGTTTTTAAATATATATATATATATATACATATATACATAACATATAACATTTTTCAAAGCATGAAAAATGTTTCTTTAAAGCATATCACACACAAGTAACCATAGATCTAATATTGTTCATTTCCTTCTTATGCTAAATTTTGCCTTATTTGTGAGACATTGTTCTCATACTTTCTGTTCTTTGAACACTTTATAATAACTCCTTTAAAGTCTTTATCGACTTAAAGCAAATATGGGCTTGTTCTAGGAAAATTTTTATAGACTTAATATTTATTTCTTGTTTCTTTGAATGCTTCATGTATTTTTTAATTGGCTATTTTAAATATTGTAACTTGGCAACATTGGCAAACATATCTTCTCCCTCCCTTCTAGGGTTTTATTGCTGTTGTTGTTTGTTTGTTTAGTGACTTTCTTATACTAATCTCTATTGTCTTTTGAGACCACTAAAGTCACTATTCTGTAAGTTTAGTAGTCAACTGTTAGTTAGATTTCTTTTTACTAATTATTCTCTGACCTATCACTGAGGGGCTGATTGAACTGGTGATATTGGTGCTTAATTGCTCAGTGTGTTAGATCCTTTGCAATCCTATGGACTATAGAGCAACAGGCTCCTTTGTCCACAGAACTTTCCAGACAAGAATATTGTAATGGGTTGCCATTTCCTACTCCAGGGGCTCTTCTGAACTCAAAGATAGAACCTGAGTCTCCTGCATCTCCTGCATTGGCTGGCAGATTCTTTACCACTGCACCACCTGGGAAGCCCCATTGAACTGGGCAAGCTTTCAAAACTTCTAGCATTCATTTCCTTCTTACTTGGAGACACAAAGTCAGAGAGATATGAAAGATTAAAGCCTCAAGTCTTTCCTCAGCATACACAGAATCCTGTATATGCACAGAATCTCTAAATTTCCAGGAATATGTTAGAACTTTTCAAGTTCCTTTAGAGCCATTTTATTCCCTCAGATTTCCCTTTTAAGTCTTTGGCCAGCTTCTTATTTGCCCCAACTGGTATCAACACTTTGAAAAAATTCTCGAGAACAGAGATTTCCTACTGAGAACAATTTTATTAAGTCATTTAAAGATAAGTCCTATGAATGGGGCTTCACAACAGAGGTGCCAAAGAGATAATACAGCTAAAAAAATCTATTAATCTGGGACATTTGAGGGAGTTCCAAACTTGTTCTCCCTCCTCCAGTGTCTGCCAAGCTACTAGTTTTAAAGCTAATATGGGACTGGTAAAAGGATGACAGAAATAGGGCAAGTAGAAACTCCACAAAATCACTTTTTTTTTTTTTACCACAGTCTAGTCATTTTCCTTGAATGAGTGAACTTCATATTGTTTTAAAGCTTTGATTTCCATAATTTATAAAAAAAAAAGTTGATTTTGGTCATTTTTCACTTACAATATCATTACTTTTGTAAAGGAACACCTTTTTGAGATCTTTACCATATTACTCCAGGTGTTTTCTCTGTCATTGGGATTTTTTATATTTTCTGCTGGTTTTTTTTATTACTATGAACTTCTGTATATGTTAAAACTTGACCTCAACCTCATTTTCTAACTATGTCTGTATCTTTTCTCTGGAAATATTTTATAATATAACATTGAACCATCTACTTCTCCTGTCTACATTTCACCTTTACTATATTCTAGCTTTGCTTTTTCTTTTTCTCTGCCTATGAAGGTCAAGGTGCAAAAGTTAGAACTGGATATGGAACAATGGACTGGTTTCACATTGGGAAAGAAGTACACCAAGGCTGTATTTTGTCACCCTGCTAATTTAACTTACATTCAGAGTACATCATGAGAAACACTGGGCTGGATGAAACACAAGCTGGAATAAAGATTGCTAGGAGAAATATCAACAACTTCAGATATACAGATACTACTACCCTAATGGCAGAAAGTGAAAAGAAAATAGTCTCTTTGTAAGTGTGAATGTGAATGAAAATGCTGGCTTAAAACTCGACTTACAAAAAACGAGGATCACGGCATCACTTCATGGCAAATGGGAGAAAAATGGAAACAGTGTTAAGATTTTATTTTCTTGGGCTCCAAAATTACTGCATACTGCAGTCATGAAATTAAAAGACACTTGATCCTTAGAAGGAAAGCTATAACAAACCTAGATAGCGTATTCAAAGGCAGAGGCGTCACTTGGCCTAAAAAGGTCCATACAGCCAAAGCTATGGTTTTACCAGTAGTCATGTATGGATGTGAGTTGGACCATAAAGAAGGCTGAGCACTGAAGAATTGATGTTTTCAAATTGTGGTGCTGGATAAGACTCTTGAGAGTCCCTTGGGTAGCAAGGAGCTCAAACCAGTCAATCCTAAAAGAAGTCAAAGCTGAATATTCATTGGAAGGACTGATGTTAAAGCTGAAGCTCCAATATTTTGGTCACCTGATGCATAAACCAATTCATTAGAAAAAGCACTGATGCTAGGAAAGACTGAGGGCAGAGGAAGGTAGTGACAGAGGATGAGATGGTGGGTGGCATCAGTGACTCAATCGACATGAGTCTGAGTGATTTTGGGAGATAGTGAAGGTGAGGGAGGCCTGGTGTCTTGCAGTCCATCATGTTACAAAGAGTTGGACACGACTTAACAGCTAAACAACAGCTCCATAGTTCAATTTGCTCATTCTGATTCTGAATGATTTCATTCAGTACATTGAAAATAATTTTTCTAAAATCATAGTGGTGGAAGCTAACATCTTGACATCTTAACATCATTAGCTAGACTCTATTTTAAGTACTTTGCATTAATTATCTCAAAAAAATCTTCACAAAAATCTATGAATTTTAGTAGTATGTTACTTAGATTGAAACAAAAGTGTTTATAGTCTTAATGAACAGTTAGAAATAAAGAAGAACATCGATCATTAGCATTATTTTAAACTTGAGTTAATAGGTTGAAATTACCAAGTATAGAAGAGGAAAAAAGGATGAGTTCTAAAAGCAATTATGAAGAGCTATTTTTTAACATGCTGAGTTTGTGAAATACCTGCATGAAGAAATTCAGCAAGTAATTGGATATATGAAGCTACAAGGCCTGACACGTATAGCTTCAATCCTGGAGATATAGGTTAGGAACTATGAATATGGTAGGTAGTATTTCAAATTTAGCACTGGGAAATCATGCCAAAATAACCAATACAGTGAAGCAGAAGTCTGAAAATGGAAATTTAATATACTCAAAATTTTAAGAAAAGTTAATATGGGCAAGAAAGAGATCAGAAAGAGCATGTCATGTGTGAAGATGAAAGATAAGTTGGATTAACATTAATGTTTGAAGGTATTGTACATTCTTAATAGTTTCTTTGATGTATTGGAAGATAAGAAAGAAATAATAAATATAGAGGTGCAAAGGCTTATGTGTAAAGAGGACATTATGGTAGGGTAGAAGAAAGAAGTTGAATGGAGACATAAAGAAAGTAATGAAGATTTGCAAAAATTGCATGGAGGGAAAAGGGAAAAAGTGTTGAAAAAGGGTCACCATGTTATATGTGGTTTATCTAAAGTGATTGTTCAAAACTGAATAGCAGCACGAGACTGGTTATGTGATTAACTGTGTCAGGGGTCTAACCTATGGATACAGAGTAAAGGGCAGATTGAAGCTTTGATTTCAAGATTGAAGTGTGTTCCTTTCTCCAAAGTTTCATATTATACTGCAATGTTTTTTTTAAAGACATATGAATGTAAAAAAAAGCAAAGCTATTTAGTGCAATAATATCTCTTGGAGCTATTTTTGCATTCTTGCTAAGTCACTTCAGTCATGCTTGACTCTTTACAACCCCAAGGATCATACCCCACCAGGTGACTCTTGCTAAGTCACTTCAGTCATGCTTGACTCTTTACAACCCCAAGGATCATACCCCACCAGGTGACTCTGTCCATGAGATTCTCCAAGCAAGAATACTGGAATGGGTTGCCATTTCCTTCATCAGGATATCTTTCCAACCCAGGGGTGGAACTCAAGTCTTTTATGTCTCCTGCATTGGCAGACAGGTTTTTTACTACTGATGCCACTTGGGATGCCATGTTTATACAAGTCTAAATATTTATTATGGAAAAAGTAATCAGATCTGGTCATAAAGATGCTTTTTAAAATCATCATTCTTTTTCATGTAGTCTATAATAAATTCAATATTTTATGAGGCTTAGAGTATGTCTATACAAATTTTAACTTAGATAAAAATTGACAGTCACATATTAGTTAACTTTTATTATCCTAATCAAAGAAATGGTATTAAGGCAATTTTGAATTTATATTAACCACTTAAGCAAAAAATTCTAAAATAATAATGCATTTTACTCTATTGTAAGAGTTTAAAAAGCTTGTATCTAGGATTTTACTTACTGAAAAATACATTTATACTAAGGTACAGATGATACAAAATTCTAAGGGCTAGATAAACCAATATCCTCTAAATCTTCTTGCCTATGGAAATTGATATTATGACAATCTGAAACTTGACACGAACTTAACATATAAGGTAGCAGCTATATTTAGTATAGAAGGCAGCTTTATTTTTATAGATATCAATATGTTTTTCGATAAATATTAACTTAGTTATTCTGCCAATGCACATAGTGGCCAGCAAAGTGGGTTAATTATTGTTTCACAATCATTTTTAATGTTAAACTATTTTGCAATGCTTTAAATTTCACAAAGCTTTTGTGAAATAGGTGACTCAGTGGTAAAGTATCTGCCTGTAAATACAGAAGTCACAGATTTGATCCCAAGGTTGGGAAGATTCCCTGGAGGAGGAAACGGCAATCAACTGCAGTATTCTTGCTGAGAAAATCCCATGGATTGAGTAGCCTGACAGGCCACAGTCCATGAGGTTGCAAAGGATTGGACAAGACTGAGTGAACTGAGCCCATACACACTAAAACTTGACGTAAATGTCTCAGTTACAATTTTTGAATTAAATTGTATTTTTTAAAAAGGCAGAAGCTTATCTTTGAGAAATCATACCACTCAAAATTCAATTTAAAATGCTAAATCTCCTTGTTAATATATAAACAACTAATTTAATGCATAATACACTGCATAAATCAATATATTAAAAAATTCAAAACAAATCTGAAAACAGAAATATTAGAATCTAGATCAGATATTTCTGAAAAAAATATGTATTCATTTCTTAGAAGTGCTGTGTCAAATCTGTATAAGCTCCATGGCTTAAAACAACAGAAATTTATTTTTTCATAGTTTCAGATGCTGAAATTCTGAAATCAAGGTGTTAGGAGGGACACACTTTTTCTGGAGTCTCTAAGAAAGAATCTTTCCTTGCTTGTTCCTATTTCTGGGGGCTGTTGGTATTCCTTTTTCTTGGTCCATGACCATATTATTTCCGTTTCTAACCCTGTTCTCACACTGTCTTCTCCTCTTTATGTCTTATACTTTCAGTTTCCTATAAGGACAATTGCCATTGGATTTAAGGTCCACTTGAGAATAATCTGTATGCAGGTCGGGAAGCAACATATATAACTAGACATGGAACAACAGACTGGTTCCAAATAGGAAAAGGAGTATGTCAAGGCTGTATAATGTCACTCTGCTTATTTAACTTATATGCAGAGTACATCATGAGAAATGCTGGGCTGGAAGAAGCACAAGCTAGAATCAAGATTGCCAGGAGAAATATCAATAACCTCAGACGACACCATCCTTATGGCAGAAAGTGAAGAGGAACTAAAAGCCCTCTTGATGCAAGTGAAGAGGAGAGTGAAAAAGTTTGCTTAAAGATCAATATTCAGAAAACTAAGATCATGGCATCTGGTTCTATCACTTCATGACAAATAGATGGGAAAATAGTGGAAACAGTGGCTGACTTTATTATTTTTGGCTCCAAAATCACTGCAGATGGTGATTGCAGCCATGAAATCAAAAGACACTTACTCTTTGGAAGGTAAGTTATGACCAACCTAGACAGCATATTAAAAAGTAGAGACATTACTTTGCCAACAAAGGTCCCTCTAGTCAAGGCTATGGTTTTTCCAGTAGTCATCTATGGATGATGTGGGTTGTGAAGGCCTGTGAAGAAAGCTGAGTGTCGTAGAATTGATGCTTTTGAACTGTGGTGTTGGAGAAGACTCTAGAGAGTCCCTTGGACTGCAAGGAGATCCAACCAGTTCATCCTGAAGGAGATCAGTCCTGGGTGGTCATTGGAAGGACTGATGTTGAAGCTGAAACTCCAGTACTTTGGCCACCTCATGCAAAGAGTTGACTCATTGGAAAAGATCGTAATGCTGGGATGGATTGGGGGCAGGAAGAGAAGGGGAAGACAGAGGATGAGATGGCTGGATGGCATCACCGACTCAATGGACATGGGTTTGGATAGTCTCCGGGAGTTGAGTGATGGACAGGGAGGCCTGGCGTGCTGTGATTCATGGGGTTGCAAATTGTCGGACATGACTGAGCAACTTACCTGAACTGAACTGAGAATCATCTTTTCTTAAAAATCATAAACTGTCATATTTTGTCATATAAAGTAATATTTACTCTCTTACCATGGAACACAATACTCATTTGATCCAGGAATTTGGAAATGAATATACCTTGGAGGAGGCAATTTTTTCTGCCTACCACAGGAGAGAGCACAAAACTGATTTCCATTTGGGTCATTTTTTTCTAAGTATTTTGCTCATGTCAATTATCATCTTTTGCCATTACAAATGCTATTGCAAACAGTAACAGCTATATTTACACTCCATTAATTGAATAATTTCATTAATTGAATAATTAAATAATTACAAATCACTAATTTCTATATTTAAATTGTTTAAAGCTAAGTATCAATTACTGCTATGTTTAGCCTAACTTCAACTCTCCTAAAATATAGTTCATTTAAATTTGTTCTTAATCCAATTCATTCTTAATGAAAATTATTCATGTTGCTTACTAAGACATGTTTAAAAAAAAGAAATAACTTACTAAGAGTATATTGAATGCTTGTATATTTGTGTGTTTGCAAGTCCAGAATATAAATTTTATAATAAAAATTATATATTATGTTTTATATTAAAACTATTAAACTCAATGTCTGGATCTATCAAAATACTATCAAGATTAAACCAAAGACAAAGTGGGAATAAATTTAATAAAAGAACTTCATAACTTGTAGTCTGAAACTATAAAATGTTTACTCCAAAAATGGAAAAAAAAATTCCCTGTTTATGGATCAAAAGAAAACATTATTAAGATAATATACTCCCAAATTGATCTACAGTTCAAAAAATTCCTACTGAATTTATAGAAATTTTTTCTGTAACAATTTATGGAACTGTTTTCAGAAATTGGCCAATTGATCTTTAAATTTATATGGAAATGCACAGGACTGAGAATAGCCAAAATAATGGTGGAAAAGAATGACAAAGTTGGAGGACTCATGTATTCTGAGAGGAAATATATTGCAAAGCCATAGTACTCATGTACATCAATGAAAAAAATTGAGAGTCAAAAAATACACTTATTTTACTGTCAATTGATTTCTGAAGTAGTGTGAAGATAATTCATTGGAGCAGAGAATAGTTCAATAAGTGGTAAAAGATCAACTAGGTTATCTATTCATATGCGAAAGAAAAAACTTTGACACTGCTTTTAACATACCAAAAAATAGCTGCAAAATAAATTGTCGACCTAAACATAAGAGCTAAAATTGTAGTCATCTTAGAAGAAAACACAGGCGTAAATCTTCATGACCATGTGTTAGTCAATAGTTTCTTAAATATGACACTGAAAAGCACAAGTGACCAAATAACACACTGATAAATTGGGTTTCATCAAAATTAAGAAGCTTTGGAATTTCAGCCATAAAATATGTGAAAAGAAAGTTGAAGGTGATATTAAAAAGAAAACCCACAGAAAGTAAGAACTATTTACAATTCATGTATCTGATAAGGTAGTTTATTCAGAATATATAAAGAACACATAACTTAATAATGAAAAGATAAATATCTCAATAAATTGTATAATGGATAGAAATAGATACTTATTAAAAGAAGATATACAAATATTCAATAAGCTATGAAGAAATGCTCAAAATTATTAACCATTGGGAAATGCAAATCAAATCTTCAATGAGAAATCACTTCACACACAGTAGGAAGGCAAAGATAAAAAAAAAAAGAAAATAATGAGTTGAGGATGTAAATAATTAGAACCATTATACATATTGGGTATCTTTGTGTGAGACTATAGAAAGAAGTGTAAGAATTTGGAAAACAGGCTAGTAGTTCTTCAAACATTATAAAATACTGCTTTGCTATCCGTGATCAAGCAATTCCTTTCCTGAGCAGATACTCACAGAAAAGAAAACATATATCCACATAAATATTTATAAGCAAATGTTTAAAACAACATTAGTCATAATGCCCTCAAACTGGAATGACTACCAAGTGATGAATGTCTCCAAAATGTAGTCTATTTATACAATGAAATATTATTTAGCAATCAAAAGAGTGGAATACCAACACCCACTATGGTATGGAAAAACCTTCAAAAGTGTAGGCTAAGCAAAAGATGCCAGTTACAAAAGAATATATATTTTTTATTCCATTATATGAAATGTCCAGAGTAGGCAAATCGATAGAGATAATAAGTAGAGTACTGGTTTTTTAAACCTGTACTGGGTGGGAGGTAGGCATGCATGCATGCATGCTAATGTCTTCAAAATATAGGCATGTCAGTTCAGTCATGTCCAACTCTTTGCAACCATATGGATTGTGTCCTGCCGGACTCCTCTGTCCATGAGATTCTCCAGGAAAGAATACTGGAGTGGTTGCCATGCCCACCTCCAGGGGATCCTCCAGACCCAGGGATCAAACCTGTGTCTCTTTATATCTCTTGCATTGGCAGGCAGGTTCTTTACCACTAGCGTCACCCGGGAAGCCCTGGGTAGTAACTACTAATGTCTAAAGAGTTTTTTGGGTGAGGATTATAAAAATGTTTTTAAGTTACATGGTAATGACAGTGGCACAACTTTGTGAATGTATTAAAAATCTTTGAATTGTAAACTTTAAGTAAAATAATTATATGATATATGAACCAAATCTTAAAGCTGTTAAAATGAGCCATTGTAAAAACTAAAAGAAAACTTCTTAGGAGGTGATTTTAAATATAAAACCATTTACAAAGATGATGTAAAATACAAACTAAAGGTGGATTTTTTCACCTTCAATTTTCTCTCTTCTCTCTCTCTCTCTCTCTCTATATATATATATATATATTTTTTCTTTCCCTGTAGGATTGACCAGAATGAGGGATAAGGAAAGGAGTAGGACAGAACTGATTTTGTGTGAAAAGATCAGGTAAAGGGGGCACTTTGAAATTTCCTCTAAGAAATTTGGGTTATAAAACATCAAAATTAGGTTATAAAACATCATCAAGGTGTGAAAGCCAACGGCTGGTATGGAAAAGCATATGACATAATCTTTTGACAAACTGTTTACATTTGAAAACAGCAAACCTCTGTCTCAGTCTGTGTGTGAGAGATGGTCACCTGTCTTTGACAAGCCAACCCATGTCCAGTGGGGGGCCTGGAGTACAGCACAGTGACAATCGCACTGCCACTCACTAGTAGCCTCCTGCAAAGCAGTCAGGTTATCTGCATTTACATATCATATCATATCCAAATATAACTGAAGAAAGAAACTGACCCTCACAGAACACATTTGTCTTTAAAAAATTCTTATAGGGACATACTTCATGTGAATGCAAGTGAATAAAACAATCACAATGCTGAGAAGACACCTTACTAAAATTTTTCAGTGGAAATATTATAAGATTAAAACAAGAACAATCTAACCAAGTTTGATAAAAATTTTTACCAAGAAAATTTGAAGTTAAAAGTAAATATGCTGATTTATTTGCTTTGGTTATAAAATAAATAAGTTACATTTATGAATGTTTGAAATGTATTCAAATTATCATCTTCAGGTAATCAAATGTCAACACATAATTTAAAATCAGAAGTTTTTAGGATATTATTCACATGGTTAATTGAAAATGAACAATAAGTACCATGCTTTGTAATGAGATAACACACTACCAGGAAGGTTTTTATCTTACACAGGGATGCTGGTTAACTGTTCATATAGAACATTAGATGAGATTACAAAACAGGACCATTCTGCATTTGCTGACATGGTATGTGATGACAAGTGACAAGGCAGGAGTATGCAACAGAGATTCTGAAGGAGAAAAGGAATATTAATAATTCCGTTCAAAGCAAGGGAAACATTTTTTACAAATAATAAGATAAAGCAGTGCTTTTCTAAATGATTTATTATGTAGAAAGCAATTTTTTAAAAAGTATGTTTGAGAATGTTTCCATTATTAGGTAATTTAACACTTAAACTATGTTTAGGGCTTCTCTGGTGGTCCAGTGATTAAAACTCCACCTTGCAACGCAGGGAACACCAGTTCTACCCCCAGTCCAGTAAGATCCCACATGGCGAGGGACAACTAAGCCTGTGCATAGCAACTACTGAAGCATACATGCCTAGAGCTCCTGCTCCAGGACAAGAGGAGCCACCACAATGAGAAGCATCGTGCACAATTAGAGAAAGCCCTTGAACAGCACTGAAAACTCAGCACAGCCAAAAATAACTTAATAAATACATTAATTAAATTGTAGTAAAAAAAACTATGTTTAAGTCCAACAGTGAGAAGAAACAGGTGTGTCCCATGGGGGAGAAAAGACAGAAAACTTGGAAACAAATATTCTACTCTATATAAAAATCTTCTAAATGAAGAGCTGCAGTTGGTTTTGCTAACTATGGTAAATGTGAATCATTATGAGAGAAAATTGCCTAGCAAGATATAAAACTGAAAAAGACTGATGATGTAGAGAGCACAGAACAGGATATCATCTTTCCATTTAGGTATATGTAACTCATTATATATCTTTTCTATTTATGATCACCAGTAAAAAAAAAAGCTATAGACATAAACAAACCTGAGATATTAGAATTTTAAATGTAATATCAAAAACTTATTTTATAAAAATTTTAATGAAACATGATAAATAATATAACATATTAAACCACAAAGTGAGAACTACATGGATTTTATAGCATTAATAATTATCATTAAATTCATTTATAATCCAGCCTTATCCATTAACTCTTTCTGCATGTCTGAGATATCCATGATACATTAGCATAGAAGTACTAATGTGTAAAATTTATGGATATAAAAGTATAAAACTGAGTGCAGTAGACTATGTTTATTATCACAAAATATTTACTGTCCCTCCCAGAGAGAATTATCTGTCTGTGCCCATTGATATCAGCTTTTTTCATATGATTTTGGATAATGAGATGAGTGGAGTTACACATAAAGAAATTTTAAAAATTCGGTAAGACAAGTATATTAGTTTCCTAGGGTTGCCATAGCAAATTACCACCAATTGGAAGTTTAAAACAAGAGGCATGTATTCTCTTATAACTCTAAAAGGTAGATGTTTGTAATCAAGGTGTCATTAAGTTGGTTTTTCTGAAAGCCAGGAAGAGAGAACTGAACAAAAAAATTGAACAGGTATTTGAGGAAGCAAAGGTAAGCTAGTAGCCAATAAACATGAAAAAAAGTCCAATATCAGTAGTCTAGTCATTAGGGAAGTGTCTATTAAATCCAAATAACAAGGACTTATTGTTTTAGGGCCAACATAAAGAAAACTTAGAAAATGTCACTCCCATATTTAAAGGAAAACTGAACAAATGGAAAATCACCAACTTTTCTTAGACATATAGGAGATCTGAGTTTGTAGAGCACATTGCTATTAAGATTGAGATGTGTATATCTATCCAAAACGGCACATCTGAGGTTGATTTATGTGAAGCAGAAGTTGCCAGAGTCATAAACTGGTAGAACCATGAAACTGTTTATTTTGATGGATTGGTGAGATGAGCATAAAACTGAGAAATTCATATTAGTCTCAATCTTAGAGGTGGTTCCCCATTTCTGAAGGGTTTACATCCAACAAACCTACCAGGGTTTTGCATTGATCTTGAAACAGATCCTCTCATGTAATGCTCTGGCAGGGAGAAGGGGAGAGTAATCATTGTGAAAAGCATGCTACCAGCTCCTCCATAAGTAGGACTTACTCTCCAGGTGAAAAGATTTTACTAAGGCTTTATAGAAGTTGGAGGAAGGGGTCTCCTCCTCAAGTCCCTTTAAAGCCTTCTTATCTCACTTAAGGATGAGACAAAGGAAAAAGAAAAGAGAAAGAGCACTGGAAAAATAGGTGAGAATGTCAGAGCATGAAGAAACACCAATTAAAGACTGAGATTTCATTATAAAATTATGGAAAGCTTCCCTTTCTTCTCTTCATACCAATGGGATTCCAGTATTTGTCGTTCACCTGCTCAGTCATGTCCAACACATTGAGACTCCATGGACGGTAGCATGCCAGGCTTCCCTGCTGTCCTTCACTATCTCCTGGAGTTTGCTCAGACTCATGTCGATTGAGTCAGTGATGCAATTCAATTATTTCGTCCTCTGCCCCATCCTTCTCCTCATGCCCCTAATCTTTCTGAGCACCAGGGTCTTTTTAAATAAGTAGGCTCTTCACATCAGCTGGCCAAAGTATTGGAGCTACAATTTCAGCATCAGTCCTTCCAACGAATATTCAGAGTTGATTTCTTTTAGGAGTGATTGGTTTGATCTCTGTGCTGTCCGAGGGAGTCTCAAGAGTCTTCTCCAACACCACTGTTTGAAAACATCATTTGATCAGCACTCAGCCTTCTTTATGTCCCAAGGCTCCCATCCATACATGACTACTGGAAGAACCACAGCTCTGACTGTATGAATATCTGTCAGCAAAGTAGTATCTCTGCTTTTGAATATGCTGTCTAGGTTTGTCATAGCTTTCCTTCGAAGGAGCAAACATCTTTTAACTTCATTGCTGCAGGCATCATTCACAGTGATTTTGGAGCCCAAGAAAATAGTCTGTCACTGTCTCAATTTTTTCCCCATCTATTTGTCATGAAGTGATGGCACCTAATATCTTAGTTTTCTGAATGTCAAGTTTTAAGCCAGCTTTTTCACTCTCCTCTCTCATTTTCATATAGAGGCTAAACTTAAATGAAAAACAATAAATAGTCTAAAATAAATCTGCCCACAATGCAGGAGACCCAGGTTCAATCCCTGGGTAGGAGAGATTCCCTGGAGAAGGAAATGGCAACCCACCCCAGTATTCTTGCTTAGAAAATCCATGGACAGGGGAGCCTGGCAGGCTACAGACAATGGGATTGCCAATAGTTGGACATGACTCAAATCACAACCACAAATAGTCTATAGTTGAATGCATTCCTAAACCCTTCACTCAGCAAGAGCAAGCAATGGAAGGCTATTCTCCCAGAGAGCTACAGAGCCTTTCCCTTCAAACTCCTTCTAATTACATGCACTTATGACTGGCCCAAATGTCACCATCAAATATTTTCATCCTCTAAATTCTTTAGGTGAGAGTAGCATTTGGATCTATAAACACAGAAGAACTATACAAAAAAGATCTTCATGACCCAGAAAACCATGATGGTGTAATCATTTACCTAGAGCCAGACATCCTGGAGTCTGAAGTCAAGTGGGCCTTAGGAAGCATCACTATAAACAAAGCTAGCGGAAGTGATGGAACTCTAACAGAGCTATTACAAGTCCTAAAAGATAACGCTGTGAAATTGCTGCACTCAATATGCCAGCAAATTTGGAAAACTCAGCAGTGGCCACAGGACTGGAAAAGGTCAGTTTTCATTCCAATCTCAAAGAAAAGCAATGGTAAAGAATGTTCATACCACTGCATAATTGCACTCATCTCACACGCTAGCAAAGTAATGCTCAAAATTCTCCAAGCCAGCCTTCAACAGTACGTGAACTGTGAACTTCCAAATGTCCAGCTAGATTTAGAAAAGGGAGAAGAACCAGAGATCAAATTGCAAACTTCCAATGGATCATAGAAAATGCAAGAGAATTCGAGAAAAACATCTACTTCTGCTTCCTTGACTATGCCAATGCCTTTGACCTTGTGGATCACAACAAACTATGGAAAATTCTTAAATAGATAGGAATATCAGACCACCTTACCTGCCTCCTGAGAAACCTGTATGTATATTAAGGAGCAACAGGCAGAACCAGACATGGAACAATGGACTGGTTCCAAATAGGGAAAGGAGTACATTAAGGCCATATTTTGTCACCCTGCTTATTTAACTTATATGCAGAATACATCACGTGAAATGCCTGGCTGGATGAAGCACAAGCTAGAATCAAGATTTCTGGGAGAAATATCAATAACCTCAAATATGCAGATGACACCACCCTTATGGTAGAAAGCCTCTTGATAAAAGTGAAAGAGGAGAGTTAAAAGCTGGCTTAAAACTCAACATTCAAAAAATTAAAATTATGGCATCTGGTCCCATCACTTCATGGCAAATAATTGGGGAAAAATGGAAACAGTAATAGACTTTATTTTCTTTGGCTTCTAATTCAATGAAGATGGTGACTATAGCCAGGCAATTAAAAGATGCTTGCCCTTGGAAGAAAAGCTATGACCGACCTAGACAGCATATTAAAAAGCAGAGACATTACTTTGCTGACAAAGGTTTGTCTTGTCAAAGCTATGGTTTTTCCAGTAGTCATGTATGGATGTGAAAGTTAGACTATAAAGAAAGCTGACTACCAAAGAATTGATATTTTTGAACTATGGTGTTGGAGAAGACTCTTGAGAATCCCTTGGATTGCAAGGAGATCAAACCAGTCAACCCTAAGGAAATCAGTCCTGAATCATTGGGACTGATGCTGAAGCAGAAGCTCCAATACTTTGGCCACCTGATGTGAAGAACTGACTCATTGGCAAGACTTGATGCTGGAAAGATTGAAGGCAGAAGGAGAAGGGGACGACAGAGGATGAGATGGTTGGATGACGTCACCGACTCAGTGGACATGGGTTTGAGCAAGCTCCTGGAGTTGGTGATAGACAGGGAAGCCTGATGTGCTGCAGTTCACAGGGTCGCAAAAAAGCTGAATGACTAAGCGACTGAACTGACCTGATAGTTCATATTTGGAAGGATTTAAAATGTTGCAGTTTTGAGGTTTGGATGGAGCAACTAGGAATTTAGGGTTAACAGATGCAAGCTATGTCATATAGAATGGGTAAAAAGCAAGGTCCTACTGTATGGGGCTTCCCAGGCTGCTCAGTGGTAAGGATTCCCCCCTGCCAATGCACGAGAGACAGAAGACCTGATCCCCGGGTCAAGAAGGTGAGAGGGTCCTCTGGAGAGAGGAATGGCAATCCATTCCAATATTCTTGCCTGGAGAATCCCATGGACAGAGGAGCCCGGAAGGCTATAGTCCATGCGTTCAAAAGAGTCAGGCACAACTGAGTGAGCACACACACAAGCTATCACATACAGGATGGGTAAACAACAAGGCCCTACTGTACTGCACAGGGAAACATGTTCAAAATCCTGGGATAAGGCATGGAAGAGAATATTTAAAAAGGTATTTATATGTGTAACTGAATCACTCTGCTGTACAGCAGAAATGGACAAAACACTGTAAATAAACTATTTAAAAAGAAAGTTGCAGATTTTGACAATATTTTCCATATTTAGTTTTAACTCCCAAGTTCCTGGATTTTACAGCAGAAATACAAACCCAGAAACAGAATCAGCACAAAGGGAAAGAACTTCCATTTTAAAGCTATCTAGGTGATACTAATGAAGCCTGTTAGTGGACTGGTATTCAGAATCCCTGCTCTGTGTCCACCCCAGTAGAACCCACTATTGGAGGGCATTTTCCCCTGTTGTGACATTGGAAATCTGTGATAGACTGACTTTCCTCTCAGGAGACAGCCAGTACACTCAATCTCCTCTTCTGATCTTTTATAACTTATGTATCAGTGAGATATTCCATCATATATGAGTTTTTAATTGTTACTTATACAGTTATGACAACTTTGTCCTGAATATATATATATATATATATATATATACACATACATATACATATATATCCCTCATAGTATTTCTACTAGATAATTGGACCAAATACAAGTGTAACTAAACTTCAGACAATCCCTGTAGGGAAAAGCAGTTATTTGCAATCCTTTTTAATGTATTTAGAATGATACCAAATACCACAGTGCAAAATAAAAGGGGAAATTTAGAAGAAATAAAAAGCATTTAAGCATAACTAGATGCTTTGTCTATGGCTTAGGGAAAAAATAATGTGTTCGAGATTAAATAGACCATTTTTTTATTTTTTTCCCTTTGTTTTTTAATATTTGATTTATTTATTTATTTTTAAATAAACTTTCCCAAGAGTTCTATTTATTTATTTTGTCTTTACAATATTGTGTTGGTTTTGCCATATATTGACATGAATCCACCATGGGTGTACATGTGTTCCCCTTCCAGAACGCCCCTCCCACCACCCTCCCGATTATATCGCAAAAGAGACGCAGATGCATAGAACATTTTGGACTCCATGGGAGAGGGCGAGGGTGGGATGATATGGGAGAATGAAATTGAAACATGTCAATTATCATATGTGAAATGAATAGCCAGCCCAGGTTTGATGCATGATGCAGGGTGCTCAGGGCTGGTGCACCGGGTAAACAGACTTTTAATCCTGGTTGTTGTTGTTGTTGTTGTTGTTTTAACTCACCAGAGAGAATTTATTATAGAAAATAATCCCTTATACTTATATAGCATATTTCACTTTTAACAGCATTTCCTCTTCAATTTTAAGTTCCCAAAGGTCAGGATCTGGTCTGGCTAGCTCTTACTTTTTCTTTAGGAATCTATAGATTTCTAACCTATGGCTTCCCTCATAGCTCAGCTGGTAAAGAATCTGCCTGCAGTGCAGGAGCCCTGGCTTTGATCCCTGGGGTGTGAAGATCCCCTGGGGAAGGGAAAGGTTACTCAGTCCAGTATTCTGGCCTAGAGAATTCCATGGAATATATAGTTGATGCGGTCACAAAGAGTCGGACACAACTGAGTGACTTTAACTTTCATAACCTATAAATTTTTTCAAGAAAGTCTTTTCTTACTCCTGCATCCGGATAAGTATGCAGCCTTCTATATTTCATCCTACAGAATGGAAAATTAGACTTTCAATACCCTGTTTTTGTACAACATTGTAAGTAATTGGTAAGTTTTTACCAATGAAATATAATAAAATTCTTTATAGATTGAGAGTGAGATCTGTTAACTATCAATTCTAGCATTATGTTAGGCATTTAAAACTATTCTATAAAAATTCTATAAAATCCATTGTACAAATGGTGTATATTAATATCCAATTTCAAGCTAAGTATAAAGTAAGTATGAGGGAAGTAAAGACGTTGGTTTAAGGTAGCAAAGGAAACATACAGTTCAAACAGAAATTCCCTGAAAGTGTTTTGAATTAACACTGAACAAGTGCAAAGACCAGGTGTCAGTTTTTGGACATTCTTGCTAATCATACAGCTGAAGACAGAAAAATGGAAAAATCGTTCATAGTGAGAATCAAAGAGAAACAGAAGCTATATACCTACTGCATCTTTCCAATGAAGTTGTCATATTTTATTCTTTGCAGTTGTATATGAGATAGAATCCATCAACATGGATGATGATGGATAGAACATTCATTAAAACTATTACAAGTTTTAGAGAGCTATAGGTATGAAAGCCCATTTTCATAGTGTTACCCAAAACCCCTTTATGACTTCCCTGGTGGCTCAGAGGTTAAAGTATCTTCCTGCAATGCAGGAGACCTGGGTTCGATCCCTGGGTCAGGAAGATCTCCTGGAAAAGGAAATGGCAACCCACGCCAGTGTTCTTGCCTGGAGAATCCCATGGACAGAGGAGCCTGGTAGGCTACAGTCCATGAGGTTGCAAAGGGTTGGACATGACTGAGCAACTTCACTTTCACTTTCTATGAACAAACCAGGTTTTTATTTGTGATCTTAAAAATAATAAACTAAGTTTCCTATAATGTGTAATTGATAAAACCTTGACCCAATATCTTTCAGTTGGGTACAGTTTTAACACACAATATGGTAAGTGACAGGCGAATTTGGCCTTGGAGTACAGAATGAAGCAGGGAAAAGGCTAATAGAGTTTTGCCAAGAACCTACTAAGACACACTGGTCATAGCAAACACACTCTTCCAACAACAAAAGAGAAGACTCTACACATGCACAGCAGCAGGCAGTCAACACTGACATCATATTGATTGTGTTCTTTGCAGGCAAAGATGGAGAAACTCTATACAGTCAGCAAAACCAAGACCAGGAAGTGACTGTGGCTCAGATCATGAACTCCATATTACTAAATTCAGACTTAAATTGAAGAAAGTAGGGAAAACCACTAGACCATTCAGGAATGACCTAAATCAAATCCCTTACAATTATACAGTGAAAGTCAAAAATAGACAAGGGATTAGATCTGATAGACAGAGTGCCTGAAGAACTGTGGATGGAGGTTCATGACATTGTACAGGAGGCAGGGATCAAGACAAAACCCAAGAAAAAGAAGTGTGAAAACACAAAATGGTTGTCTGAAGAGGCCTTACAAATAGCTATGAATAGAAGAGAAATGAAAAGCAAAAGAGAAAAGGAAAGATATACCCACCTAAATGCAGAGTTCCAAAGAATAGCAAGGAGAGATAAGAAAGCCTTCCTCAATGATCAATGCAAAGAAATAAAGGAACACAATAGAATAGGAAGTCTAGAGAACTCCTCAAGCAATTTAGAGATACCAAGGGAACATTTCATGCAAAGATGAGCACAATAAAGGACGGAAATGGTATGGACCTAATAGACACAGAAGATATTAAGAAGAGGTGACAAGAATACACAGAAGAACTGTATAGAAAAGATCTTCATGATGCAGATAATCATGATGGTGTGATCACTCACCTAGAGCCAGATATCTTGAAATGTAAAATCAAGTGGGCCTTAGGAAGCATCACTACAAACAAAGCTATTGGAGGTGACAGAACTCCAGCTGAGCTATTACAAGTCCTAAAAGATAATGCTGTGAAATTGCTGCACTCAATATCCATGCATATTTGGAAAACTCAGCAGTGGCCACAGGACTGGAAAAGGTCAGTTTTCATTCCAATCCCAAAGAAAGGTAATGCCAATGACCACACAATTGCACTCATCTCACACGCTAGTAAAGTAATGCTCAAAATTCTCCAAGCCAGGCTTCAGCAATACGTGAACCATGAACTTCCAGATGTTCAAGCTGGATTTATAAAAGGCAGAGGAGACAGAGATCAAATTACCAACATCTGCTGAATCATCAAAAATGCAAGAGAGTTCCAGAAAAACATCTATTTCTACTTTATTGACTATGCCAAAGCCTTTGACTGTGTGGATCACAATAAACTATGGAAATTTCTGAAAAAAATGGGAATACCAGACCACCTGATTTTTCTCTTGAGAAATCTGTATTCAGGTCACAAAGTAACAGTTAAAACTGGACATGGAACAACAGCCTGGTTCCAAATAGGAAAAGGAGTATGTCAAGGCTGCATATTGTTATCCTGCTTATTTAACTTATACACAGAGTGCATCATGAGAAACTCAGGCTGGATGAAGCAAAAGCTGGAATCAAGATTGCCTAGAAATATCAACATTGGGAGAAATATCAATAACCTCAGATATGCAGATGACACCACCTTATGAAAGAAAATGAAGAAGACCTAAAGAGCTTCTTGATGAAAGTGAAACAGCAGAGTGATGAAGTTGGCTTAAAGCTCAACATTCAGAAGACAAAGATCATGACATCTGGTCCCATCACTTCATGGCAAACAGATGGGGAAACAGTGGCAGACTTTATTTTGGGGGGCTGCAAAATCACTGCAGATGGTGACTGTACCCATGAAATTAAAACATGCTTACTCCTTGGAAGGAAAGTTATGACCAACCTAGACAGCATATTAAAAAGCAGAAGCATTTCATTATTCTGCCAACAAAGGTCTGTCTAGTCAAGGCTATGATTTTTCCAGTAGTCATGTATGGATGTGAGAGTTGGACCATAAAGAAAGGTGAGTGCCGAAGAATTGATGCTTTTGTACTGTGGTGTTGGAGAAGACTCTTGAGAGTCCCTTGGACCAACCAGTCCATCCTAAAGGAGATCAGTCCTGAGTGTTCATTGGAAGGACTGATGTTGAAGCTGAAACTCCAATGCTTTTGTCACCTGACTCATTTGAAAAGACCCTGATGCTGGGAAAGATTGAAGGCAGGAGGAGAAGGGGATGACAGAGGATTAAATGGTTGGACAGCATCACCAACTCAATGGACATGAGTTTGGGTAAACTCCAGGAGTTGGTGATGGACAGCGAGGCCTGGTATGCTGTGGTCCATGGGGTCACAGAGTCGGACGCAACTGAGAGACTGAACTGAATTTAACTGATGGTATATTCCAACTATCTCTGAAACTCTTTTCCTTTATGTATATAAGTAGCTGAATGATAATAAAGCTAAATAAGTATAGAGATTTCTCCATTTGTTTAGAAAATTCCCATCAGGCTTGGAAATATAAATTTTGTTACTGAAGGCCTAGAGCAGGAATAGAGAGGGAAACATATGACACATATGTTATGCCATTTTACCAACAATCTAACAAGTAATTTTAAGTGCAATTGCTACAACCTAGCAATAGCTGGTTTAAAGAGTTTTCCTGTTAGCACAGAGTCATTTTTTTGTTTCATATGAATGTAAAGAAAAATTGAAAATCCAACTACCAATAAATTGCTAATCTATTAAAATAAAGATATACTGGTCTAATTGGTTATTAGAGTAACTGATACTTTTGGCTGTAAGCTTTATAAAGCACTCAGGTCTTTTCAGTAAGTGAATTTACCCATTGAGGTAAATATAACTTTGAAGTGTTAAGTTTGACAATTTGATAAAAGAAAATAGCAACGAATGGAATCTGATTCTTTGGATATGTTATTCAGAGAATGATAAAAGCTGTTCATTATTCACAGTATATATGATGCATAACATTCTAAAAGCTCTTCATTACTCAGGGAATACCTTCCCTGGCCTTGCAGTTTGACTTTTTTACATCTTAACCCAAATTGCACCAGGGGCCTGCATTCATCCAGAATAGTAAATTCCTAATGCCATACTTCAGTGATAGAAGGCCAACTGTGATACAATTTCAAGGATCCCCATGGTACTTCAGTGATACATGTGCAAATAACCTTTTGTTTTTCTGTGGCACCATCCCGCCAAGGAGCTCAAAGGACTTGATAGAGCTCCTAAATCCTCCCAACATTACCTTTGAGGTAGGAGTAGAGATCCCTGATAACATAATTCACATGCAGTTAAACACACTGCAGGTTAAGTCCTAACTCTTATAAAGTAATTAGATATAATGAAAAACATCTTAAAATCATATTGACCATTAATAGAGGTACTGTTAGTTTGGCTCAATTTGTTCAATAACTATCTATGGAAAATTTATGTGTGAAATACTGTGTTTGACATACTTAATTACTATTTCTGACACTATAACAATAGCTGCCACATGATGAGTGTCTACCCTGAGTGATTTATTAGGCTAGATACTTTTCTATGCATTCCTCATAATTTCATCCAATTAACATTCAAAATAAATTTATGAGTGAGAAACCACAGTTTTTCTTATAGTATAGCCAAATTTACATTACTAGAAAATGTTGTTGGTACTGGCAACTAAACTCAAGTATATCTGATTCTAGAATTGTTCTTTGATCATTACATTAAGTAGTTTTCTTTTAATGGAAAAAAATCACCTACCCCCAATTAAGATTATCATTTTGCTGGAATATAACTGATTTTCTCAAAGTTCTTTAGCAAATAATAATAGGCAAGGCATAGAAATATAGAACTGGAAAATATGTTAATGTAATTTAATTCTTTCAGAAATGAGCTAAAAAACACTTTAACAAAATATATCAAAAGCATTACCTCTTGAATAAATGGATATCATAGTTACAGATAGAAAGGTAGATCTTGCTGACTACAACATCTTGTTGGATTTCTCAGGTTCCCTAAACACATGAGCTAATACCAGCAATCTCTTCTTATCTATATCTATTGCTTTTGTTTAGTTACTAAGTAATGTCCAACTCTGTTGCGACCCCATGGACTGTAGCCAGACATGTTCCTCTGTCCATGGGATTTCCCAAGCAAGAAGACTGGAGTGGGTTGCCATTTTCTTCTCCATGGGATCGAACCTGGATCTCCTGCACTGGCAAGAAGATTTCTTATCACCAGGCCACCTGGGAAGCCCAAATGGCATGTAGTTATGATTTAACAAATGTATGACAATTAAAAAATTCTAGTGTGAATGCCAGGGTTGGATCTGGTACCTATAGTGTTACATGTAACATTTGCTAAGTCACTTCAGTCATGTCTGAGTCCTTGCCACCCTATGGACTTCAGCCCACCAGGATCTTCTGTCCATGGGATTCTCCAGGCAAGAATGCTGGAGTGGGTTGCCATGCCCTTCTTCAGGGGATCTTCCAAACCCAGGGATTGAACCAGCATCTCTTACATCTCTTGCATTGGCAGGTGGGTTCTTTACTGCTAGAGCCACCTGAGAAGTCCTTATTGGTGCTGTTTCACTGGAAAACTCTGACTACTGCAGAGGGTATCTGAAATTCTATTGCTTGCCAAGTTTGAGATGAGAAATAAACCACACACTTGTTCACTTGCTTGGTACCCAATACTATCTATGGTTTTGTTACCACTACCTTCAATGTCTGATCTGAGAGGAGTAGGGTGTTGAGATTGTTCTGAGGATCACATCAAAAATAAAATCTTCAGCTTTATTTCTCAGTGTATCCCTTTCCCAATCCACAGAAGAAAACAAGAAAATCAACAAGACAAGAAGTCAGTTATTTATCCAAGCTGCTATTTATGGGAGATTCTTGACTTTGGAAGCCAGAATATCACAACATGATTTGTTTGTTTATGTTTGGCTTGGTGTTTGAGCTATGGTCTAACTTCTCTGAAGAATGAAGGCCAAGTTATAGTTTGAACAGTTAAAGACTGAGATGATAAATGAAGGGAAAATGAAAGATAACACAGCCAAAAAATGTATAGATCCACACTGGTTAACACTGCAAAACTGTATCTCAGCACATAATCCTTGAACTAAACATAGATTTTTGTAAACAATCATAATACCTTCCATTCCCCCATAACAAGTCTCTGAGAAATACAATATCAATCTGACCAATTTTATTTATAAGGGGATTTTAGCTCTTAAGGTTTGTTTGACATGCATATGTTCATTTAGCTAAAATTTGCCCTTGAGAACAAGTGCTATGTCAACACTCTAAGTTTCATGAGAAACTATTATGAACAGAAATAACTATTCATAATCAACTAAATAGCTTAAAATGCCCATAATCATAACTAGTTACTTGTGTTATTGTAACCAAATGCCAATTATATGTTCACATAACAATATACAACATTTTTGAAAACAGAAACAAGAAATTTGCCATTTCTGACTTTTTGATAGTTTTCTGATCCAACTGAAAATAATTTTAAATCCAATTTCCTACATTAATAGAGTTCTAATGCAACAACAAAATAACATTTAACTGTATTAAAGTTTATCTGTGTGATATTCTTTTTGGCTTAATTTTTTACTTTTATTTATATTTGTATATATAAAATATACCCTAAGGTTTAGAGAAATTATATAAAATTTCACAAACTTTGTCTTCCCGTAGACATTTAAATGGCAATCTATTTTACCAAAATTCAAATATAATTCCTTCATATTATTATCAATCAGTGTAGAGTTAGTAACTTAAAATTTAATAATCATAATATTTGAGCGAACACTGTGGGAAGCCATCCAAATCGTCCTTGAAAAAACTCATGGTTCAGTTCCTTTAGGTCATTATTTCAAGTCTCTCCAAATTCATTCCACTCAAACTCATAAATTGAATATGCAAGCGAATCATTAGTGACATCAAAGTTCATTAATGACTATAGAGAAAGAAATTTAAGATGTTTTGAACACATATATTGGCTACATTTTAGTAACACTATGAGTTAGTTGCACTATGCTATTGTATTCAGAATTGTTGCAGTACTGTCTCCTGATAGCACTGTATTTACTGTTCCTTCTGAAAAAGAACAATGTCACAGTACTCACATTGCCTGGATTTTAGAATTACCATTAATCTGCAGTATTCAAGGCAGGTATCGGTGAAAGGATAGCCATAAATGAATGGAATACAATGAAGAGGCCAGAAATAAACTCACACTAGTATAGTCAATAGCTTTTTGACCAACGTACAAAGTCATTTCAATGGAGAAATAATTGCCACTTCAAAAAAAATTTTCAAAAAATGGTGGAACAATCACACACACATACATCTACATATGTGTGTGTGTGTGAAAACAACACCAAATTTCAAGATAATAAACCTAAAATTCATTTTGCTGAGAGTAAGATGCTAGATTCAAAGATTCACATGTTATAGGAATTTATAATATGACACTTGTGAAAAGGCAAAGTGATACGGATGGGAGACAAATCAGTGGTTACCAGGGACTGGGAAACAGGGAAGCAGGTGACTGAAAGAGAACACATAAGCTAATTTTCAGAATGTTGAAACTATTCTCTATGGCTCTGAAGTGGTAGACCCATGACTCTATACATTTCCAAAAAGAAAAGAAAAAAATCAAGCAGGAGTTCAGGGATCTCAGGATGGACTGCAGACTGTAAAACAAACAAACAAACAAAATATTCCAATTGTACTATAAATACAGAGTATAAACTCATTGAAGGGGGTAGGTAAAAGAGATAACTAACTGTAGTAACTGAAAAATGGTGTTTTCACTAAAAGCCAAAATGTTTCTCACAGAAATATGGGTTAACAGTTCTGAAGCTTCTTTCTATATATACTGTGGATGTATAAACAAGTGAATGGATGGTAGATGGTGAATGGTTGGAGACAAGTTTCTCACTTTTGGATGGGAAATTACACATAAGCAAGAATACTGGAATGAAGAACGTTCTCCTGAATTAGAATTGGAGACATCAGTATGGACTTTTTTTAGCTTAACATACAATAAAACAATTATAGATGTTTGTCTATGTATGTACTTATATTTTCTAACCTTGTCCATAAAAAGGGCCTAAAAGTAGTGACACCCCAATAGCCTTAAGCCTACCTGTTGTTTGGTCTCTAGTAATAAAAGGAACAAAGACTCCTTGGAGGATTGAATGTTTTATGAGTGAGACTGAGAAACTAAAAGATTAATTTGGAGTTCATAAGAATTAAGAATTATTATTTAAACTTATCTGAGGTTTTGAGTTAATGTCTTAAAAACATTTTCAAAACAGTTAATTGAAAATTTGAAGAGAATATTTTTTCTCTAGATACTGTACAGTTGATAATCCTAAATTGATTCATGATTTGGTTCTTAGTTTTTATTCTGATAATGAAGAGTTCTAGTATCAGGACCATAATGTTGTACACAGGAGCATTAACTATACAGATATCCTGTAATTTAGCTGTTTTTTTCTTTACTTTTAGATATCACTCTAGATTGTGTCTTAGGAAATTCTGCACATTTAGCAAAAATGTCTTTATTTGCTTTTATAACACCTGTATTTCAGTTATACAACTGATCACTCTGTACTATCATTGATATATCTCCTTCAGAGAGTGCAAATAGAAAGGGTTTAATGACTGGCTCAGTTCTGGGTACATAGTTTTATATCCAGAATAATGTGACACTATTCTGATTACTTTTGGATGTAAACTAATTAATTACTCATGTGAGATAAACAAAATAAAGACTATATTAATGAAAACCGTTGCAATGGCACAAGATTGCTACCTTTAGATGTCCTTTAGAATATTTCTATAAATGTGGTCCCATGTGGTGTTTATTATAAGGGCTCCTCTGTAAACAAAAGCTACATTCCAGCAATAAGTTTCCCTTTCTGTGCTATTAAGTCATGAAATTACTTATTGTATCAAGCTGCCTTAATCCTTTCATAAGTTAGCAATCCTTATAAGAAAATAAAGTGTCAGACTATTTTCTTGGGCTCCAAAATCACTGCAGATGGTGACTGAAGCCAAGAAATTTAAAAATGCTTGCTTCTTGGAAGTAAAGCTATGATCAACCTAGACAGCAAGTTAAAAAGCAGAAACAATACTTTGCTGACAAAAACCTATCTAGTCAAAGCTGTGGTTTGTCCAGTAGTCATGTATGTATGTGAGAGTTGGACTATAAAGAAAGCTGAGGGCCAAAGAATTGATACTTTTGAACTGTGGTATTGGAAAATACTCTTGATAGTCCCTTGGACTGCAAGGAGATCCAACCAGTCTATCCTAAAGGAAATCAGTCCTGAATAGTTATTGGAAGGACTGATGCTGAAGTAAACACCCCAATACTTTGGCCACCTGATGCAAAGAACTGACTCCTTAGAAAAGACCCTGATTCTGGGAAAAATTGAAGGCAAGAGGAGAAGGGGATGACAGAGGATGAGATGGTTGGATGGCATCACTGACTCAATGGATATGTGTTTGGGCAAGCTCCAGGAGTTGATGATGGGCAGGGAAGCCTGGTGTGCTACAGTCCATGGGGTCACAAAGAGTTGGACATGACTGAGTGACTGAACCGAACTAAGGTAGTAATCCAGAATTGTTTCTTTTTTCCCTTGCAAAAAAATATTTCCCAGATATACTGGGAAAATACAAATGTATACCTCCAATGGAATACTTTTGGCTTTATTTTGAGAGTATTTAAATAATCAGAAGGAAAATTGTAATGGTATAAAACCATCTAAATAGTGAAAATCTCAAAACTGATGAAGACATAACTGATAATATTTTAGACATAGCTGCTTTTAAGTTTGAATCATAAATGGTTCTTTCAGGTGTAGTCAGAAAAAATAGCCTATCTGTAGTTTCAGAAAGACAATGAAACCTTAGATGTAATCACAATAATAATTTCTATCAACAAATCCGTTAGCAATAAAAGCCATTTAAGTAAGATCTATTATGAATGTACTACGTATGCCAGAAAATGTGCAACGAATATCCCCTACAGTTTCCTTTAATGTACTTTTCTGAATTATGGATAATTGCACATATTTTATAGTTCATATTGCCAAGAGAGAGAACTCCTGGAAAGAAAACCTGAGGTTCAGGACAGAACTTTTGCAATTTCAACACTACAGTGCAGAAAGAGAACCTTATGTTAGGAAATGATAATGAAAAGAGAAAATATAAAATGCTATAGAAAGTTCAGTTTCTCAGAAATTACGATGTTAGATTCATGAAGTTCTGCCTAAGTGTCAGATGTACCAAGAAGTAAAAGAGGCTATGAGGAGGTGGCAATTAAGGGCCATGAATCAAACAGAAGAATAGCAGCAGCTTGGGGCAAACTCAGATGGCTAAAGGTGATACTAACCAGGATGAGATGCTCTGTGAAGAACTTATCCAGCAGGAATAAGAAAGCAGAAGTAACAAGAAATATTTTAGACTGTGACAGGAATCCATGAGTGTGATTTTTAGGATTCATGGGGGAAAAAAAAAGTTTAATTTTTTGAAAGGAGGCATCTGCTTGTATTTGGATCTGACCCACAGTGGATTGTCAATAATTATTTGTAAAATAATACCCATATGAAAATTGATTTGGCAAGATATCTGGAAACAAACAGATAAAATTAAGAAAAGAAGAGTGAGGAGGCTAACCTTGGAAAAATGTCCAACAGAAGCACTTTTTTCTATACTCATGTTAAAAATCTGCTAAGTGGTAGTGAAAATAGTCATTTGGAGAGGAAAAAGAGTCGTGGAAGTTGAGGAAACCCATTATTATAGACTTTACATCTCAGGAAAGCAGAAAGCTAAGATATCCAAAGGAAGTGAGAGCCATGGCAGTGGTGTAAGAACTGGAGAAGAATGAAAAACTTGCCACGTGTGCACTAGCACTTTGGAAAACTGAGCAGACAAGCAATAAGAGATGAAATATTTATGAAAATAAGGAATATCTTACGCAAATTAAACAGGAGTTTGCAAGCACACTAAATTCTAGATGGGGAACTAAGAGGTTGGGAGTCAGGCTTGTGTGTAACACTCTATCTAGCACAAGGTGTATTTTCCTAAAATATCATCAGTGCTAACTGGATTACAATCAACTGAGGGGCTTGATAAAAATGCAAATTTGGGGGTCATAAAGCAGTTCTTCTAAATCAGAAACTCTGCCGGTGGGCCCTGTAATCTGTAATTTTACACCTTCTAAGGTAAAATTTGTGCATATTAAAGTAATGCATTAAACAAGGAAAGAAGCCACGGAGAGAGAGAAAGTAAAAGAATGAGAGACAGTGTAAAGGCACAGGTGGCTGCACTTAGCTAGGGAGGCCACTACAACAGGGAGGGCAAAACACATTCTACCTTCCTTACTCACTGTGATGGTTGAGAAACACAGTTTTGATATCTGAAGACATGAAACATAATTACTTTTGACTTGTGAATAGAAGTCCAATTTTGTTATATCTAGGGGAATCCACAATTATCACCATGTCTATGTAAGAGAGTGTTTTTAGAAAACTCTCCCTCCACAGAAATTTGAAATTTCTTGCCAGTCTATATGAATATTTTCTTTCTTATGGAAATCAATGATTAATGAATTTGGACATAGGAGACTGGTGAATTACAGTCCATGGGGTCGCAAAGAGTCAGACACGACTAAACAGCAGCAGCAATTATTATTTCTAAACAAGGCATCACAGGTGTCTTGGCCTTTTTGGTACTTGGCACTTTTCTCTTAGCTCAAGCTACTGCTATGTCTTCATTTTGCACTGAGGAAGTTTGAATGTACATATTTCAATATTCCCTCCTTTTGTTCTTTTGCTTAGAGTCCCATAGCTTTAGTCTATTAAATGTACACTCTCTAATTTTATTTTTTTTCTTCTTTTTGGCAGCATGCATGGCTTGCAGGATCTTAGTTCCTCAACCAAGGATAGAACCCAGGATCTGGCAGTGAAAGTGTTAAGTCCCAACCACTGGACAACCAGACAACTCCCTTTAACGTATAATATTTATGAAAAGGTTGGTATTTTTTTACACCTGAGACAATGCACATTGTTCATGCTAATATGATTAATACATGGTTGAAAAGAATTTATTATTAGGACATCATTACCTTCTTCCTCAACCTCAGGAAAGTTTATATATAGAGATGATAACATTATCTATAAATCTTGGGCCTATCTGTAGGCTACAGCTATTTAAGACTCATTTATCCTAATCATTTGTCCACCACCAATATTAACACAAAGGATGCTATCTGTTTAAAATCAGAGGGCTAAAAGCAACACAGATGATTATTAATGTTGGAGATTGATTTGAATGTGAAAAAATGGCATGGAGAACCCTTTAACTGATCTGTATCTCTTGATTTTCTAAAGTTCTCCATTGCTGAAATTAAAAGAATTGAATTTTTAGCAGGTTGATTATAGAAACCACCTAGAATTTAGGTAGACTACAAAAGAGGGTGATGTCAAATACTGTTATCATGATAGTAATTCACTATAGTTTAAATAACATATTACATACAAAAATTTCAATGCTAATATATAGTCATAAATCAAACAATAAAGAGACACTACGTTTTTTTTTAATGTGGCATCTGTAATCCTAAAATTCCACCTAAAAGGGATTTTCAGATCACCTAGGTTCAGCCAGAAGAGACTGTTGAAAAGACACAGATGATAAAGCAGTATCAACAGATGTATTCAGTGAGTCTAGGACTGAAGTAGGAGGGGCTAGGAGAGAGATGGGATGTTCTTAAATTCTACAATGTCTAATGCAAAGGTGAAGGGCATTTTACTTCATAAATTTAAAACTTTTAGTCCCTAATAATTTTAGAGAAGTTGAATTTATGTCTATATATACTACCATATAAATATTCAATTGTAATTATCATTTAATTTTTAACTTGTCAAGTTTTATTTGAAATTTAAAATAAAAATTTATAATTACATTATTTAAATTAAGCCACTTAAAATATTTTTTATAATACTCTTCCAGTGTTGGTAATATTAGGAAACAGTAAAAAAAAGTGGAGCCATGTGTTTGAAGCTATGTGAAAAGGTGGTAGTTTTATACCTTTCACTCGATTATCTAAACAGGATTCAGAGAAATAATTTGGTGGAAATAAAACAAAACTAAAATATATAACAGCATGAATTATTTTCTCACAACAATTTTCTGTTATTCTGATGAAACTAATTGTTTAAAAGATTCTATATTTCTTTCTGTCATTTTCCAAACATCTGTTTTATAACCAGCTACATCCAGAGGTTCACAGTGACAAAGTTATACCCAAGAAATAAAATGAATAGAGATTTTAGTTTCCAAACCATGCCATTGTGTTTGTTTTTCATACATCAAACTAACTATATGATTGCCTTTTTTTGGAAATATGTCCAGCATCTCAATGTGAACCCACTGAATGTCAATCTAAGTTGTCCATATGGGTATTCTTTTTAAAGAAATATTTTTAGAGTACTAATTATAAGCCAGGTCATGAGCTTGGTACTGCACATACATTTAACCCTCACAACAGCCCTTTCAGGTAAGTCATAAGCCTTTCTCCATATCTATGAGGCATCAGAACTACGAAAACATTAGTAATAATTGAGAATTAGGAAAGCAGGTTTGAAACCACGGATTCATCTGGCTTTAGAGAATAGGTTCTTCACCCATAATACATCAAAATTCAGAATATGTAATAGAAATAGTAAATTGTTCCTTTGATAAGAAAGTTTGAAAGGAAGAAGGGATTGTAAACAGCTCACTTATCAAATAATCTAGACTTGAAAATGCATAAAAATTCACCACAGATACATTCCTGATAATCATGTGCACTGAGACTCCAAGAGGAAGAAAAACAATTAGATATTCATAATGGTAATGAGGAAACCCTCTTAGTTGCATGAATTGAATTAAATAAATCAACTACTGGAACATTACTAGAATTTATGCAATTATGTTACTTTTAAAATGCAGATTAATAATTCACTTTTCAATGATTATAACTCGGTGATCATTATTATGCTGTATATTCAAAAGCAGTCAGGTGAAAACGCTGCTGACCATTTTGAGTCCAGCCCTGGCAGGGGTCCTCCTGATAAGTGTTCTTCAAGACAATAGGAGCACACAGAGTTCAGTTCAGAAGCCAAGGAAAGCTTCCTTCTGAGATCAGAGAAAGATGGTATAAAAGCTACCGCTGGTGCAGCCAAGCTGCCCTCTGGCTCCAGGTCCTGGTGCCAGGTGCTCTGGCACTGTTGGGGCCGCCGCCATCTTGAATTGCCTTGTGGAGCTCAGCTCTTCTGCACACGGCCCAGGAGCCGAGCTGTTTTGCCCAGAGAGACTCTGGTCTGAAGCCGTCATATCAGGCCCCTGCACATAGCACCCTGTGAGCAAGTATAACTAGACTAAGCCACAAAGGGAAAAAACAAAAAAGGTGAGACTTTATTACCCAGAATCAATTTTTATTTCCTGGGAATTATTACTAGTCTTTGCTGGTGACAAATCCCTCCTCTTTCTTTTGTCGTACTCCTCATTCTTGAATTCCTCTGTAATTCTTCCTGCTGGTTTGGTGCCTCGTGCCTCATCATAACCCTGCGTGGAAGAGCAGAAGTTCTCCCCAATTGCATTTAGACGTCTTTAATTGTCACCGGCTCTCAGCTGGGCTACTCATATCCCTTAGCGACCAACTTTGTCTAATCGTTTGAAGGCAAAGGACACCTGACAATTTAAGATACAAAGACCAAATATTAGCAAAAGGAGAATGATCACAGATCAAAAATTTCCCCCCAAAATGAAGGTATCTAGGTCTTGCGCCTGCCCTGATGCTGAGGCTCACTACCTCACTTGTTTTCTGAAGAGAAGCTTCAGATTAGTGAAGGGTGGGGGGTCACACAAGTAGCCAAGGGAGTCTGTTGCCTTAGGTTGTCTCTCTGGAGCCTGAGGCTCAGGGGCCCTCCTCATTCAAGTGTGATGTACCTTTGGAGCGATCCCCCTGTAATTTCAGGGCAGAATGGATAGTTAGGATCAACCACGCTGCATCCGTTCCACTTAGAAGTGAGCTAATCTTTCAGGCTGTCGATTTTCCAGGTTTTTAGATTTACCCAATCTCCTGGCCAGACGGGACAAAGGTCCAGGTCCCTGTGGGCAACATTTGGTTATTATATGCAATGAGAATTTTCCTGGTTTCACCTTCCTGGAGGGCATACACCTGAATTCTTCCGTTTCTAAGGGCCATTTGGGGTCTTGGGAATTGAATCTACCACACAAAAGTTCAAATTCACTTAACTTTATCCCTTGGAGCTAATCACAGGTGGTGCAGTGTAGTCAGAAGTAACTTAATCCAATATTCTTGAGTTTCCTGGCATAGCTTTGTTAATGCCCATTTCAAGGTCTGATTGGATTTCTCTGCTTTCCCTGACAATGGAGGTTTCCAGGCTGAGTGTGTGGTCCATTTTATTCCCAAGTCACTTGTTTTCCCTTTCTTCACTTGAGACACACACGTTGAGCCATTACCACTTGATAGAGATCCTTGGAGCCCAAACCTGGAGATTATTTCTTTTAGAAATACCTTAACCACTTCAGCTACCAATTCAGTTCTAGCAGGGAATGCTCCTATCCATCCAGAAAGTGAGCCTAACTAGAACCTAGAGGTGCCTAAAAGTTTCTGGTACTCTCAGCATTAAACTGGAATTAGTCTGTGAATCTTCCCCAGATTATGTCCTTCTGGCCTGAATAAGCCTTATCTAGTTCATTAACTAGACACACATGGCCTCCTAAATCTCTACTGCAGCCCCATTTGGGATCTTTGTGTAATTCTTCCTTTATGTAGATTGGGGAATGAGGGGTAGTTGCCAAGTTACTGGTTTGGGTCTGCCCTTTTTGCAATTGCACCCCACTTGTTGTTTCTCTTTATCATCTTTGCAGCCCTGTTTTGAAACTCCTACAATGGATGACTGCCACATTATTACACAATATTGAGTATATTTTCCTGTGCTATATAGTAGGTCCTTGATGGTTATCTATTTTATATATAGTAGTATGTATATGTTAATCCCCAATTCCTAATTTATCCCTTCAGGCTCCCTTTCCCCTTTGATAAACATAAGCTTGTTTTCTATGTCTGTGGATGTTTCTGTTTTGTAAATAAGTTCAATTGTATTGTTTTATTTTTAGATTCCACAAATAGTGTTATCATGATAGTTGTGTTTCTCTGGCTTACTTCACTTAATATGATTATCTCTAGGTCCAACTATATTACTGCAAATGGCATTATTTCCTTCTTTTTTATTAATGGATAATAATTTCCTTATAAGAGCTTCCCTCATAGCTCAGTTGGTAAAGAATCTGCCTGCAATGCAGGAGACATGGGTTCGATTCCTGGGTCGGGAAGATCCCCTGGAGAAGGAAATGGCAACCCACTCCAGTGTTCTTGCCTGGAAAATCCCATGGACAGAGGAGCCTGGCAGGCTACAGTCCATGGAGTCGCGAGTCAGACATGACTTAGTGACTAAAGCACCACCAATAATTTCCTTGGGCTTCCTAGATGGTTAAGAATCTACCTACCAATTCAGGAGATGTGGGTTCGATCCTTGGGTTAGAAGATCCCCTGAAGAAGGAAATGGCAACTGACTCCAATATTTTTTCCTGGGAAATTCTATGGGCAGAGGAGCCTGGCAGGCTATATCCATGGGGACACAACTTAGAAAATATACAACAGTATTCCATTATGTTTGTATCATATCTTCTTTACCAAATCATCTATGGACTTTTAAGTTGTGTCCATATTTTAAATGAATCATCTTTAAAAAACTTTATTTCAATTTATACTTAATCACTGTTAGATAGTTGAACTTTTAAAATTTTCTGGTATTTTCTATCAGATAACTGTACTATCATATTTTTTATAGAGAAGGAAGCAAGTGAAGTAAAATTTGTCAGTCATCTAAATCAAATTTATGTTTCTTGAGTGTAGATGTTCTAGTTTTAATGTCTCTATATATTTTTGTATGAGATGATATTACATAATGACAAATAATTGCCTTTAATAACAAAAAGAGTTGACATCTTTGGCTGGTAGTTTATTTTTTTCTCTTGTTTTAGTATAAATTTGAAAAAGGATAAGGACTAAAATCCTCAGAACAGGCAGATGAATAGCTTATGTATTGTTTTGATTTTTTGTTTTGTATTGTTTTAGAAACAAGATATTTATCATTCCTTTTCATGTCATTTGATCTACTACAATGTAAGTACACTTCAAAGAATTTTGCTACAAATAAAGGCTGGTTTTTGTGTGTGTGTACAGGTATGCTGGTAGCAGGTAGCAGAGTATAATAGAGCTGAGATGGTTTGAGTTTTGCATCTACATGTGTATAGTATAGAAAGGGGCAAGGTGCCCTGGAGGAAGAGAAGATCTATGAACTGAACAAGTGCAGTAGGAGCAGTGGCTCAGGGATAGAGGTAATCAGGCCTCTCAGGAATTCTTCAGCTAATAATTTGATGTAAGACACTCCTTTTGTTTTAGTGAAACTTATCTATATCTTCAGGTGTAGACTAACTTCAGTTTGCCTTAGCAACTTCAATCTTAAGTACTTAAATCTCATATGCAAATCATCTTTCTAGTGACATTTCACTGTGGGAACTGATTTGTTGAAAAAACTCTGCCACATGTGCTCATAAATCAACTGGTATATTTGCTGTCAAAATATAATGTATTCTGTCTTATAATGTAGAAACACATGCTCAAGGCATGAAACCAAGTTTTAAGATACCTAACTACAAAGCCCCAAATTTTACTTATAAGTATTATGTAAGGACCCACCTATACAAAAGCAAGGCATTAAAACAAGATGTTACACTTCTATAAGTATTTTCAGTTTTTCAGCTCTGATAATAAACCACATTGATGTTTAATTACATTTTCTATATGTACCAAATTGTATGAATATGTTAAATGTAGCAAAAAATATATATATATATACAAATATGTATATGTATACATATACATATTTTTTATATTTTATACACAAATATATGCAGAAGCTAATCATGACACTCCCTGGCAACAATAAGAATGTCTGATTTATTTAAAATTTACAGTTTTCCTAGGGTAATACATTTTGTTAGAATCCATGGTGGGTTATGTATTAAAAGATAATATTTATGTCTTAATAAAATGACAGAATTTCACCCACTGGAAGTGTAAGCTGTTCTAAAGTTTCTGATTGTACATTTTAATGTTCCTAGAAAAATTTTAGTGTAGTGATATATCATAGCCCATAGATTTGATAAGTAAATAGAAAAAACTCATAGGAGTGTACTCACATAAAACCTAAAACTGATATTATTTCAGACAATCTTTTCCCCATATGAAATGATACAATCACTTCACCCAGCTCTCAAAATGAAGGATAATACAGCTGTTCCAATTGAATTAGAAATGGAGTAAACTTGGAGCTAAATGAATCATAAATCAATAAATACCTCAGCCTGCCACCTCATGGTTTATTGATTCACAAGCTGTTTATCCCGCACTCATTGTGCTTCAGTGCAATTATCGTTTAATTACATTTTCTGTATGTACCAAATTGTATTTTAGATGTCTTCCTAGACCAAACAATTTCAAGCTCTATATCTACTCACTAACCATGTGGTTTGTTTATCTTTTCTACTTAAATATGCTTGTCTTGATTTCGGCTTGTATACCAGACACATCTCACAATAGAACCTATTAAAGCACATTTAACAAAGTCTCTCTAATTACAATCATGTTTATTGTTCTCATTTTTTACATCAAGATTGATTTGAAATATAAAAGATGATGTGTTAGAGAAAATATAGCACAATATAAACCACAAAATCTATTGAATTTTATGAATCTAAACCATTAAACCTGTACTTTTATTCAATATAACTATGCAGTGCTCTAGAAAGAGAATATAATTATGAATTGACTTGATGCTGATCATTAATGGTTTTTTGAAATATACTTAAGTGTAGAATATTCTAACTTCACATTATCTACTGTTAAAAATATAATCTTCAGAGAGCAACCAAGAGACAGCAGGTAATTTTCTACTTATATAATATGAGGTATCAGTTCAGTTCAGTTCTGTCAGTCATGTCCAACTCTTTGTGACCGTGTGGACTGCAGCACATCAAACTTCCCTGTCCATCACCAGCTCCAGGAGTTAGCTCAAACTCATGTCCATTGAGTCAGTCATGCCATCCAATCATCTCATCCTCTGTCAGCCCCTTCTCCTCCCACCTTGAATCTTTCCCAGCATCAGGGGCTTTTCAAGTGAGTCAGTTCATCCCATCAGGTAGCCAAAGTATTGGAGTTTCAGCTTCAACATCAGTCCTTCCAATGAATATTCAGGACTGGTTTCCTTTAGAATGGACTGGTTGGATCTCCTTGCAGTCCAAAGGACTCTCAAGAGTCTTATCCAGTACCACAGTTGAAAAGCATCAATTCTTCAGCACTCTGCTCTCTTTATGGTCCAATTCTCAAATCCGTACATGACTACTGGAAAAACCATAAGCTTTGACTAGATGGACCTTTGTCAGCAAAGTGATGTCTCTGCTTTTTAATATGTTGCCTAGGTTGGTCATAGCTTTTGTTCCAAAGAGAAAGTGTTTTTTAATTTCATGGCTGCAGTCACCATTTGCAGTGATTTTGGAGCCCCCCAAAATAAAGTCTCTCACTATTTCCATTGTTTCTCCATCTATTTGCCATGAAGTGATGGGACCGGAGGCCATGATCTTAGTTTTCTAAATACTGAGTTTTAAGCCAACTTTTTCACTCTCCTCTTTCACTTTCATCAAGAGGCTCTTTAGTTCTTTACTTTCTGCCATAAGGGTGGTGTCATCTTTGTATTTGAGATTATTGATATCTCTCCTGGCAATCTTGATTCCAGCTTATGCTTCATCCTGCCCGGCATTTCACGTGATGCACTCTGAATATAAGCTAAATAAGCAGGGTGACAATATACAGCCTTGAAGTACTCCTTCCCCTATTTGGAACCAGTCTGTTTTTCCATGTCCAATTCTAATTGTTGCTTCCTGACCTGCATACAGATTTCTCAGGAGACAAATAAGGTGGTCTGGTAGTCCCATCTCTTGAAGAATTTTCCACAGTTTGTTGTGATCCACACAGTCAAAGGCTTTGGTGTAAATAAAGCAGAAGTAGATGCTTTTCTGGAACTCTCTTGCTTTTTTGATGATCTAACGGATGTTGGCAATTTGATCTCTTTTCTAAATCTGAGATATAGAGTACATCAAACATTTTTTCTAATCAAAAAGAAAAGTTATTAACTAAAAATCCATGAAATAATGTCCTGGATGACTTTGTCTAAAACATCTTTTAGGAGCAATAACAAATAGCATGGGATGGCTGAAAAAGAGAATCCTTCAAGAAGATACAAATTTCACATGATTTTGTCAAATGTAAGTGGATTAAAGTTATACCTGGAATGTAACAACATTTATATCATTCTTCAAAGTTAAAAAATTCATCTGTTGTTTCTGTCCCTATTAGGAGACTTAGATCTACTTTGAGTTCTACCATCAGAGGTTAGAGCTGATTTATATGTTATGAGTAATTGAGGATACCTAATTTACTATAAACTCAGCAAAGCAACTTTATTGACAGAGAAGGGCATTTGGAAGGATTTGTTCTTCCATGGTCATAAACCCTAAAACTAGAGTGTACACGTGAATTTCAAAGCTTCATCAATTTCAGAAACACTTAGGGAATATTTATTTAGTTGCCATTATCTTATCTAGTTCAGGTGTTACTACTCAGATCATGTAGGAGGGAATGTCCTGTTCATACCTCATGGTACACAAATTAAGATTCTGGCTATGGCTATTTCTGCCATACTCAACTCACACTTACTTTATAAATTAAGATAGATGGATGAATGGACCAGTATTGAGGAGTCAATAAATGATAACTTTAAAAAATAGTTTTATTTGGTATTTCATTTATTCTAACAATTATAAGGCAAATAATTAAAAGAATTGAGCAAAAACTTTTTGCCTGTTGTTGTACGATTTTCCATAGATGCAAATATTGGATATGTGTGTGTCTCTTAACCTAACACTAAGAAATCCGTTCTCTCATTATTTGGGCAACATTAGAAGAGCATTTTTTTGCTTTCTGTAACTTTTCACATAACTTCAATACAGTCTATGAAATTAAAAAATGTATACATAAAAATCTACTAGTTCATAATTAATTTATGCAGATGAAACTCTTTTAAAACTTGGAAGTCAAATTGATTCACACTTTGGGAACCATGCATCTAGGAGAGCTGTCCCTTTCTGCTCAGCACAAACCACATCACACATATTTCTAAATACATGTAACTACAAGGTTATTGTACACCTTACTGGATTTCCAAGCTATAGATGATGTTGCAACAATTAACTTTAAACACAAAATTTGGGGATAAATCTAAGACACAAACTTGTCTATAGCATATTTTTTCACCACTAATGAAAATATCAACATGGAAAATTTCTGTCTCCATTTCAAATATACTGAAAATTAAAGACTAGAATATTAGGTATCAACTTTTCCACCATGCCAAAGTGATGTATGCATGCTAAGTTACTTCATTCGTGCCCAACTCTTCAGTCCTGTCGTGACCCCTTGGACTGTAGCCTGACAGGCTCCTTTGTCTGTGGTATTCTACAGGCAAGAACACTGAAGTGGGTTTCCATTTCCTCTTCTAGGGGATTTTCCTGACCCAGGGATCGAACCCTCATCTCTTTCATCTCCTGCACTGGCAGGTAGGTTCTTTACCACTAGTGCCACGTGGGTAGCCAAACTGATGCACCATAGGTCAAAGCAGGACTTGAAAAAAAATTTGTCAGATCTGCCATTTTTTTTAGTAGTGGTGTTGTTTTTAACTGGCTTTCCAGTTGGCACTAGAGGTAAAGAACTTGCCTGCCAGTGCAGGAGACTTAAGAGATGTGGGTTCAATCCCTGGGTCAGGAAGATCCCATGGAGGAGGGCATGGCATCCCACTCCAGTATTCTTGGCTGGAGAATCCCATGGACAAGGAAGCTTTGCAGGGTCGCAAGGAGTCAGATATGACTGAACCAAATTAGCACACACATAATGTCTCTCACTTCTAATGTATTCTCTGCACCACCATGTGGGTGATGTCTATATTCCAAAAGCATTGTCCTTGTTATATCATTCTATTGATGAACATTTTTATTTTTATAGCATTTTATTGAGCACTATCTATGTGAAATGTTTGGGGCAGATGGATGGCAGTGGGGATTAGAGAAGAAGGAGAAAATAATTATATCATATAAATGTGGAGATTTTGCCAATTATGATACTTTCTTGGAAATTTCCCCAATATATAGGCATATATGTGTGTGTGTTCTAAGAAAGTTCAGTTGTGTCCAACTATTTGCAACCCTATGGACTGTAGCCTTCTAGGCTCTTCTGTACATGGGATTCTCCAGGCAAGAATACTGGAGTGGGTTTCTATGCTCTCCTCCAGGGGATCTTCCCAATCCAGGGACAGAACCTGTGTCTCTTGCATCTCATGCATTGGCAGGCAGTTTCTTTACCACATGCCACCTGGGAAGGGCAGTGGTAAAGGAATCTATATATGCTTATAGATGACTTTTACAAATTCCAAAATCAGGAAGCTAATTTTAATATTAATTATTGTAGCTAATTTGCAAATTAATTTGATGAAGAAAAAAATAGTTAAATTGTCTTTTTTACATACAAGCTTGTAACATAAGTAAATAACTAAATAAAATTATTCTCATAAACTTTTCTGAGAGATTTTATTTCTAGGATGCAAAATTGAGTTTAGCAGCAAACTTTAGATTTGAAGTTCTTAATTGCAAAGAGATCATTAAATGTAAAATTAATAAAGTAATTCACCAATCAGATTCATTTCTGTCTTTATTTTTCATAAATACATTATTATTAAGCTCTCTGAATTAGAAAAATTGAAGTGTACTGAGGAAGGTAACAATAAAATTGTATCTTTAAGTGTAACATTTCTGACATATTACTTTCTTCTCTATTTTCAGTTTTAAATCTTCTAAATAGAGTCTAAAATTTTGTTTTAAAATTTATTTAGTGGTAATAGAAGCTATTCTAAATGTGCCCTGTATATTTTAACAGTTCTTTCATCACTGCACTGTAAAATGACAGAAGAGAATTTTTCTCTTCAACAATAAATTTTTATCTTTCATGAATATTCTGAATTTACTGCCCTTTGTCTTTTTGCCTTACTCTAGAAATACTGTTTTTGAGCAATCAATTGAAATAAAAATATTTTATAGTAGTCTCACTTGGTCAAGTGGTAGGGTTTCTCTTTCTCCTCTAAAGCCAGGGGAATAACTAGTCTTGGATGATTTTCCAAATTAAGACTAGTGTCCTTACAACTACTATGTTTTAATAGTTTAATAGTTTTATTATGTTTTAATTGTTTATTAAGAACACTGTCCCTAAAACTATTATGCTATACTTTATTTTCCACTAAACTGTTGCAGTAGCGTTTGCTAATTCCCCTGCCCTCTCTCTCTGTCTTTCTCTTTCTTTTGTTCAATTGATAAGTGTAAGATTAACCAGTTTTCTATACAGGAAGTTTCATTATGGAACTTTAAAAGAAGTAGAATGAAAAAAAAAAGCTTAACAAACTCAAATTTGATTTACCCATATACTGGTAACATTCCTTCTGAATTAATATTTTTAAAAAACCCTCTTTTGATACATATATGTGAGTTTATTTCTTATCAAAAAAAGTACTTGAGGCTGTGATGACAAGTCAAATATTAATAATTAAAAACAGAATCTTTAAGTGAGCAGAATTTGATAATGGCAAGTACCTCTCATTAACAATATACCTAGATACTAGTCAATATATTATGCTAGAATTCAAAAAGCTAGCAAATAAATATGTGAGGATTTATGATAAAGTGAAATAAAAAGTAAATACAGTTATATTTTAAGACAGTTGGCTATATGTGGAAATGTATAATTGACATAAAATGACTTCTGTGAGGTTTAAAGAATTCAGGACAATGGAATTATGTTAAGACTTTAAAGTTCATATTTATCCCATGCAGCTTACTGGTCTATGTCCATACTACTTGATGATGTAATGAAACTGAATTTCACAAATAAGGTAGCAAGGGTCAGCACAAGAGGAAAAAGCCTTTAAGGAACTTTCCTACTGTGTTTTTATTAACAGTACTGGTAATTTCTTTAGCACTCATTTCCTCTCTGCCACAATTAAAGTGGAGTTTGCACAGAATATTTATGGCATGCACTCACTTGTGTATTGATGACCATTCTATTTAATAAAATAAAGCTATTAGCATTAGAATAGAGTAAATAGGGATCATTAGTGTAAATTCAAGCTGATAATACTATTGGACTTGTTCTGTTATGTTCATAAAATGTTTAAATTTCTCTGAAAGATGCAACATGTCTGACTGTGTGTACTACTCACATATTTGTGTGAAAACACAAATATAAGAGTATCAGAGAGTGAAGAGTCTATTTAGGAACTGATTACAAGACACCTATATGGCAGTAAGAAAGGAAAGTAGGAAAGGGAAAGCAGTCAATACTTTGGGTTATCAGATAAGTGACCTCGTGTGCAATTAGAGCTTAACCGTAGTGGGGATATCTCTGACAGGCAAATGTATGCCAGAGTTATCCCACCTAAAGGACAAAATATCTGGGGCATTCATACACCAGTTTCCAATAGGGATTAGTTGAGGACTACTTGTAGGCGGTATTGATTCTTCAAGGCTTACTCGTGGGCAGAACATGTTCCAGAAATGAGGGGAAAAAAAAAAAAAAAAAGCCCTCAAGCAAAGAGATTCACATGCAGCAACCGGAAGCTTTCTGTGTGCACTGAAATGGTGAAGCACAAGGAGATATGTGTAGGACACAAGCACACAAAGGAACACACTGATTGTGTGGCAGTAATTAAAAATCATTTTAGCCAGAAATTTATTTAAAGATTCATGTTGCTGCTATTACCCTATCACCTCTCAGAATGATTATGTATTAGAATGTTTTAAAATCATGACACCAGGTTGTTTTGAACTTCTTTTTTTTTTAAATTATATGTTGTTTTTAATGAAAAGAAAGAAATTCTTTAAGCTCTTTAGTTGGGAGATTCTCGTCCTATTCTATCAGATGGGACGAGAATAATTTTGTAAAGTGATTTCATCCCATTCTCCAGTACAAGTCACCTATTCAACTCACTGTGTACACATTGCTGGCATGTTGATGCTCTTGCTTGCTTGTCTTCCCATGTGTACAGTATCCCCATTTGCGGTCCAAATCTAGTGCCATTTTATCTATATAAACATTTTTGTAACTCCTGGTATTCTCTCATCTGAACTCCCAAATTGCTGCAGTCAGTACTAATAACTTGACATTTAATATTCAGTCACTTAATTACATTTTAAGCTCTTACCTTGAGGCAGACAGTGTTTTAGGCTCTAGGAATATAGTGGTTAGAAAAATTCCCTGCCTTCAAGGAGTCTATGTTGAAATAGTGGGATGTAAATAAAAAACTAAAGAGCCTCTTGATGAGAGTAAAAGAGGAGAGTAAAAAAGCTGACTTAAAACTCAACATTAACAAAACTAAGATCAGGGCATCTGGTTCCATCAGAGGAAAAAATGGAAGCAGGGACAGATTTTATTTTCTTGGCCTCCAAAATCACTGCTGATGATGTCTGTAGTCATGAAATTCAAGGATGCTTATTACAACAAACATTGACAGTGATTTAAAAAGCAGAGACAACACCTTGTCTGCAAAGGTCTGTATAGTCAAAGCTATGGTTTTTCTGGTAGTAATATATGGATGTAAAAGTTGGACCATAAAGAAGGCTGAGCACCAGAGAATCAATGCTTTTAAGTTGTGGTTCTGGAGAAGACTCTTGAGAGTCCTTTGAATTTCAAGGCAATCAAACCAGTCAGTCCTAAAGGAAATCAACCCTGAATACTCATGAAAGACAGTTTCTGAGGCTGAAGCTGCAATACTCTGGACACCTGATGTGAAGAACCAACTCATTGAAAGAGACCCTGATGCTGAAAAAGATTAATGGCAAAAGGAAAAGGAGGCAGCAGTGGATGAGATGGTTAGATAGAATGACCAACTCAACGGACATGAATTAAGCAAACTGTGGGAGACAGTGGAGGACAGAGGAGTCTGGCCTGCTGCAGACTGGGGGAATAGTATTCCAGACAGCTTAAGCACTGATTACAAAGGTTCTGAGATGACACACGTACCAGTTCAAGGAAAAGTAGAGAAAACAGTGTATGGAGTGAGTAGAAGGAAACAAAACCAAAGAGTCTATAAGGGATTGTGTTGGGCCTTATAAATCATTGTAAGCACTTTGGTTTTTACTTTGAATGAGACAGGAAGGCACTGGGGTATTCTGTGAAGAGCAGTGACACACTGTGATGCATCTTCAACAGGATCACTTTGTCTGCTGTCTTGACAACAGACTGGGCAGACAGGTTAGGGAGACTATTACAAGACCTGAATGAATGATAATTGTGGTTTAAATAAGGCAGTAGCAGCGAAGATGTTGGAAAATGTTTAGACTATGGACTTATTTTGAATATTGAAATGATGGGACATGCTGAAAAAATTGAATGAAGGATGTGACCAGACAACAAGAGTCTAGGATGACATCAAGTTATTTGACCTGAATAACTGCAAGGACAGAACTGTCCCTGTATGAGATGGAGACACATATAAGCATCACAAGTTTGGAGGGGAAGATTGGGAGCTCACTTTTGGACATGTGAATTTTGAAGTTCCTGTTAAACACCCAAGTTAAAATATTGCATAGCAAGGTATATATTTATTTCTGAATTTCAGTAAAGTAGAATGCTCTATCAGTATATGAATTTGGGAGATATACTGGATATCAAAAGAGTAAGTAGACTGAAAAACTAAAGACTTCCAAGGAATGAGTCTGAAAACATTTCAACATTCATGAAATGAGATCCAAGAAATGAAGAAGACCCAACAAGAGGACTAATGAGAGTGATTAGTGAGGGAAAAGTTAAGCTAGAATTGTGCAATACTCAAAGTTAAGTAAAGAAATTATTTTATGAAGGGAAAAATAATAAATTTTGTTAAATGCTGCTGAAAAGTTAAATAAAACATCAACTGAAATTTAGGTGTGGGATTAAGTAGAGGTCATTGCTAACTGGCAAAAAAAAAAAAAAAATTCTCTGAAGTAGAAAGGATGAGGGTAAAACCCTAATAGGTTTCATGAATAGGTTCATAAAATGATGCGAAGAGAGAAAGTACAGACAGGATAATGAGTCAAGATAATTCTTTACCTTTGGAGAAAAGAATAAGAGAACAGGGACCATGAGTATGTAGGAAATTAGAGGGGCTTGCACACACACACACAGAGCTAACCTACATCTGTGAATGCAACACTACCATGTCCCAGGCATTTTGCTTAGTACTTGGGAAAGAGTGGTGAATGAAACATTAACAAGGGACTAATTTACCCTCAACTTTGTATTGGAATCTCGTTTCAGGATATGGGAGTCTGTTTTCACTATCATAAACCCACCACTTTAATCTTTGGTATTGCTCTTTGTCTGTTACCTTTCCATATCTTTTTAAAGAAAGACTACACCCCTTATACTGTCCTTCTTAATTTAAATACAGTTTTTCTCTAATGCTACCTCCAAATTCCCAGACATAAGGAATAACCTCTGGCATCTTTGAAGATTTATTTTATAGATTGCTTTCTATCAACTGATACAGGCAACTTTTTGTAACAAATTATACTCCTGGCTTTCTGGACCAGGTGGATATGCGATAAATTAATCAAGAAAAGGGGACATGAAGAGCTCTTACATGAAGGCTGTTACATGTAAGGACAAAAGGCTCTTACATGAAAAGCCACAAAATCTGCTGCTAAGGGTCCAAGAGTTTCTTCTAATCCAGACCCAAACATGAGCTTAGCTTTATTATGGATCTTGAATTTTTATGGGATTTGATTTGTCTCTAAAAAACAACTTTTTTTAAAAAAGCTAATAAAACATAAGAAAAGAAAATCTCTTAACTAGCCTAAACTCAATTTTGTGACTCAAACCACCTAAAGCTGGCCAATACTATTGCGTTTGACTCTTTCTCTTTACCCTTCATCTTTTTTTACACCTATTATTATATTGCATATACTACTTATATTTCTGGCAAAATAATTATATTGACATGCATCATTTGATTTTAGTCATTAGTCAACTTATTATAGAATCATAAATTGATAGTTTTCCACTCTTAAAACCTACAGACATTTGCATTTGAAGAAAGCATAAAGGATAGATGTGACTGCAAGTTCAAGTTAGTAAAAAATTATTTATGGGACATCACACTTTTGTAGCTTGACCTGTTGGCCCTCAATGTTCATTAGAAATTCATCAGTTCAGACACTACCCTCTGTTCTTTACTTCTTTTTTTCTGATCTATTGGCTTTAGGCCAAGGAGAGATTTTCTACAGAAAACCTTTTAATTAGCTCTTCAACCTCCTGATAGTTTCAGAATAATTCAAATAAAATGAAAACTTCAGATCATAGTTCATTTTCTGAAAAATTTCATGGAAAATCGGAGATATCCAACAGTGCTATTCTCCTATGAAAAATTCCAGCCCCCGCATCTTTTTTTGCATCTGTATGGAGATCATAGGAAAAGATAATCTTTATTTTATTATATCTGAGACATTAGAAAAATCCTAAAAACTTCAAAACTTGATTTATTCATATAATAAAAATAATAGCAATTTGTTAAATGCTCACTATGGGTTAGATATCAACTTAGTCCCATAAAATTGGTTATTTTATTTAATCATTTGAGCAACCACATTCAGCTGGCATTCTTTATATTCTTCTTACTTTGTGGATAAGAACTCTGAAGATATATATGTTTAAGTGACTTAGTCAAATGATTGATTTACAATCAGTTAATATTAAAGTCTCAATGTCCAAATAGTTGGTCTTATTTCAAAGCATGAATTTCAAGACTTTATATGGTATAACATCATCTAGTGAATATTTTATCTATTTACATATTTAGAAATCATAAACATATATTAAAATATATCCATTTACAATTGCTGAAAAGGAGTTTAATATCAATAAACATGTGTTGTTAATTTGGAAGTGAAGCAATATAATAAACATCACCTTTTTTTCCCCCATTACCCTGTGTGTGTATGGCAAAGTGGTAGTCAGGGAAGGAAAGGGGATGGTGTCAGTTCAAACAAAAGACAGGAGGCCTAAAGTTCTAAACTTTTTTTATCTTCATGTTTTCTTAAGCTACAAAGAATAAATGTATGAGATTCCTAGAATAAGATTCATCTCAGTGTTTAATTCTTGGAACTAGTATATCTTTTTTGTGTAAATTGGGAGGCATAATGGTGGAGACCATTTGACAAAATGGTTTACCAAAAATTCTAGTTTACTCTGTCCATTTCTTCCATTCAAAGTGTTGGGATGGTGCTTCTTTCCTAAGGTGCTGCTCCTCACCAACCTGTCTGTGTCAAACCCATGAAGACCAGTCAGTCAACAGGCTTTTTGTTATCTCATACCACTGTCTCCAATATTTTCAGTTTTTGTGTGATTTTTTAAGATAACAAAAAAGGATAACATTGTTGGCTAACATTAAAAGATAAATTGTGGCAAATTAAAATTAATTTAAAAATTTTAAAGCTATTTTCACAAAAATTAATTCTAATCAGGGCAGCAACAAACCAGAAGTAGTTAGAGGCACTATACCAACAGTGCTTTACCCTCTGAGCTGTCAGAGAAGCCCAACAGAAAATTAGGGAGAAGCTATTAAAGAGGAAAACTAAAGCAAAGTAAGGAAATTTCTGATTTGCTACAACTTAAAGTTATTTGCTACACAGCCCCATCCATCAACAGAAAATTTGATTAAAGATTTACTGAACATGACCCCACCTATCAGAACAAGACCCAATTTCTCATTAGTCAATCTCTCCCATCAGGAAGCTTCCATAAGCCTCTTATCCTTCTTCATTAGAGGGCAGACAGAAAAGCTACAATCACAGGAAACTAACCAATCTGATCACATGGACCACAGCCTTGTCTAATTCAAGGAAACTATGTGCCATGCCATGTAGGGCCACCCAAGACAGACGGATCATGGTGGAGAGTTCTGACAAAATGTTGTCTACTGGGAAAAGAAATAACAAACCACTTCTTGGTTTTTGCCTTGAGAACCCCATGAACAATATGAAAAGGCAAAACAGTAGGACACTGAAAGATGAACCACCCAGGTCAGTAGGTGCCCAATATGCTACTGGAGATCAGTGGAGAAATAACTCCAGAAAGAATGAAGACACAGAGCCAAAGCAAAAACAACACCCAGTTGTGGATGTGACTGTTGATGGAAGTTAAGTTTGATGCTGTAAAGATCAACATTGCATAAGAACCAGGAATGTTGTGTCCATAAATCAAGGCAGATTGGAAGTGGTCCAACAGGAGATGGCAAGAGTGACAATAGACATTTTAAGAATCAGTGAACTAAAATGAAAGGGAATGGGTGAATTTAACTCAGATGAACATTATATATACTACTGTGGGCAAGAATCCCTTAGAAAAAATGGAATAGCCATCATAGTCAACAAGAGTCCGAAACACAACTTTGATGCAATCTCAAAAACAACAGAATGATCTCTGTTCATATCCAAGACAAACCATTCAATATCACAGTAATCCAAGTTTATGTCCTGACCAGTAATGCTAAAGAAGCTGAAGTTGAATGGTTATATGAACACCGACAAGACCTTTGAGAACTAACACCCAAACAAGATGCCCTTTTCTTTATAGGGGACTGGTATGCAAAAGTAGGAAGTCAAGAAATACCTGGAGTAACAGGAAAATTTGGCCTTGGAGTACAGAATGAAGCAGGAAAAAGGCTAACAGAGTTTTGCCAAGGGAAACCATTGGTCATAGCAAACACCCTCTTCCAACAACAAGAGAAGACTCTACACATGAACATCAACAGATGGTCAGCAACAAAATCAGACTGATTATATTCTCTGTAGCCAAAGATGGAGAAGTTCTATACAGACAACAAAAACAAGACTGGGAGCTGACTGTGGCTCAGATCATGAATTCCTTATTGCCAAATTCAGACTTATTTTAAAGAAAGTAGGGAAAACCACAAGACCATCCATATATGAATTAAATCAAATCTCTTGCAATTATACCGTGGAAGTGAAAAATAGATTCTAGGGATTAGATCTGATAGACAGAGTACCTGAAGAACTTTGGACAGAGGTTCATGACATTGTACAGGAGGCAAAGATCAAGACCATCCCCAAGAAAAAGAAATTCAAAAAGGCCAAATGGTTGTCTGAGGAGGCCTTATGTATAACTGTGAATAGAAGAGAAGTGAAAGGCAAAGGAAAAACAGAAAGATATACCCCCTTGAATGCAGAATTCCAAAGAAAGCAAAGAGATAGGAAACTCTTCCTCAGTGATCAATGCAAAGAAATAGAGGAACACAATAAAATGGAAAGCCTAGAGATCTCTTTAAAAAAATTAGAGATACCAGGGGAACATTTCATGCAAAGATGGGCTCAATAAAGAACAGACATGGTATGGACCTAACAGAAGCAGAAAATATTAAGAAGAGGTGGCAAGAATACACAGAAGAACTGTACAAGAAAAGATCTTCATGACCCAGGTAATCACGAAGGTGTGATCATCAATCTAGAGACAGACATTCTGGAATATGAAGCCAAGTAGGCCTTACGAAGCATCACTATGAACAAAGCTAGTGGAGGTGATGGAATTCCAGTTGAGGTATTTCAAATCCTGAAAGATGATGCTGTGAAAATGCTGCACTCAATATGCCAGCAAATTTGGAAAACTCAGCAATGGCCACAGGACTGGAAAAGATCAGTTTTCATTCCAATTCCAAAGAAAGGCAATACCAAAAAATGCTCAAACTGCCACACAATTGCACTAATCTTACACACTAGCAAAGAAATGTTCAAATTTCTCCAAGCCAAGCTTCAACAGTATGTGAACCATGAACTTCTGGATTTCAAGCTGAATTTAGAACAGGCAGAGGAACCAGGGATCAAATTGCCAACATCTTTTGGATCATCAAAAAAGCAAGAGAGTTCCAGAAAAGTATCTACTTCTGCTTTTTTGATTATGCCAAAGCCTTCAATTGTGTGGACCCCACCAAACTCTCTGGAAAATTCTGAAAGAGATAGGAACACCAGACCACCTGACCTGCTTCTTGAGAAATCTGTATGCAGGTCAGGAGACAACAATTAGAATTGGACATGGAACAACAGACAGCTTCAAACAGGGAAAGAGTACATCAAGGCTGTACATTGTCACCTTGCTTATTTAACTTATATGCAGAGTACATCATGAGAAATGCTGGGCTGGATGGAGAACAATTGGAATCAAGATTGCCAGGAAAAATATCAATACCTCATATATGCAGATGATACCACCCTTTTGGCATAAAGTGAAGAACTAAAGAGCCTCTTGATGAAAGTGAAAGAGGAGAGTGAAAAAGTTGGCTTAAAGCTCAACATTCAGAAAACTAAGATTATGGCATCTGGTCCCATCACTTCAATGACAAATAGATGGTGAAAGAGGGGAAACAGTGACAGACTTTATTTTCTTGGGCTGTAAAATCACTACAGATGGTAACTGCAGCCATGAAATTAAAAGACACTTGCTCCTTGGAAGAAAAGTTATGATCAATCTGGACAGCATATTAAAAAATAGAGACATTGCTTTGTCAACAAATGTCCTTCTAGTCAAAGTTATGGTTTTTCCAGTGGTCATGTATGGATGTAAGAGTTGGACTATAAAGAAAGCTGAGCACAGAAGAATGATGCTTTTGAACTATAGTGTTGGAGAAGACTCTTGAGAGTCCCTTGGACTGCAAGGAAATCCAACCAGTCCATCCTAAAGGATTTCAGTCCTGAGTGTTTTTTGGAAGGACTGATGTTGAGCTGAAACTCCAGTACTCTGGCTACCTGATGCAAAGAACAGACTCATTGGAAAAGACCCTAATGCTGGGAAAGATTGAAGACAGGAGGAGAAGGGGATGACAGAGGATGAGATGGCTGGATGGCATCACCAACTCAATGGACATGAGCTTGGGTGAACTCCAGGAATTGGTTTTGGACAGGGAGGCCTGATGTGCTGTGATTCATGGGGTCGCAGAAAGTGGGACAAGACCGAGCGACTGAACTGAGCTGAACTGAGTAACTTAAACTGAGTCTTTTTATTGAGTGGTTGCACTTAGGTTTTGGTTTTATAACTTTCAGGCATTTACACACTTAGATTTCGGTTTATTTTTGTAGCCTGTTAAGGCATTTGAGCTCTCTCAGTTTAACAGCCTCCTTGTTTAATTAAGTTAGCATTGCAAAGAAAGTAGACGCTGAACATCATGCTTTCTTGGCTGTGTGTGAGAGTAGGTAGATGGGTAAGAAGGTAAGAATATTTCTCAGATGACAGCCTACTATAGAAGTTTGCAACTGGAGAGTTTTTAGTTGTTTTTCTGTTTTTGGTTTTGTCTTTTTATTCAAACCTCTTCTCTTTTTGTAGACTAGTTTTGGATTCACAGCAAAATTTAGGAAAGGTATAGAGATTTCCTGTATATCCCCTTGTCCCTTCACATGCCTGCCCCAACACTAGAACATCCTCATTATCCACATCACCTACTACAGTGGTACACTGTTACAATCTCGGAGTCTAACTGGACACATAGTAATCACCTAAAGCTATAGTTTACATGGGAATTCATTCCTGGTTTTATGCATTCTGTGATTTTGGAATCAAAAGTTATTTTAAGCCTCAGACATAGACCCATTTTAACTCCAGGTTCCATGTTATTTTTGGCCCTGCTACTTGACTCAAACCTTTATTTGAGTGAATTTATCATCAAGTTGATTGCAAATCAGTAATATATGCCAATAGTCATATTCCAGCTCTTTTCTAGAATGCTTCTCAGTTTGGATTTTTTTTAATTAAAAAAGAAAATATTTTTAGCCTCATAGAATGAATACAATTCTCTCTTTTTTTTAATATTTTTTCACTCTTACCTTTGACCTAATTATAAACATCCCCCTCTCAGGCTTCATCAGGAAATCCACACATACACTATGTTTTCTCTGTAGCATACATTTGACATACATATGTGTGTATTTTCAATCATGAAGTTACTGGTTACCAGTTCTATTCCTTCAAAGACTAATTAATGAATGGAAGGCCGTATTCTTTATTTTTTCATTACAACAAAACTGAGTATTAATCAAGACTTTTTTTTCTCAAAGTAAGCATTTAAACTTTTGAGATGTAATTGACAATAAATGACTCACATTTAAAGTGTAGTCCGCTGAGTTTCTACGTGTGTATATACCTATGAAAGCATGTCCACAGCTAATATAATGGACAAAATAATCACCTGCAAAAGTTTCTTCATGCTTTTTTGTTCACAGCCTCCCTTATATTCCTTACCCCCAAACAAAAACTGATCTATCTGTTTTGTGACTAGAACTTTATATAGATTGAGTTTTATTTGCTGTGTTTACTGTAATTATTTTGACATTCATCCCTATTGTTTTGCTCTGTTGTATTCCATTTTGTGGATGAAAAGGAAAGTGTATTTATTCATTTTCTTGTTGATGGACATTTGAGTTATTTCCAGTTTTTGTTCACTGGTAATAAAACTGCTTTGAATTTTTATGTACAGATATCTTGATTTTCAGGTTTAAATGACACATTTAACTATCTATGGTTAAATAGCTTCTTCTTCCAAATCTATAAGGCCCTGAATTTAGGGACTTTGTTTTCATTCATCACTGCCAGTTATGTTCTGGGATAATTTCTATTAATACTTTGCCAAATTCAGCCAATAGCCACACATTATTAAGAATCTGTATTTCAACTGGTAACCCCAGGGTTATAAGTTTTTTAGACATTTTTTGAGTCCAAAAGTATAAAAAACAAGCTTAACTATTGATAAAAGTCATACTGCCATAGAATTGGAATCCGTATAATGGTATGTGTTCAAGTTTTCGGAGAAGCTTAGTAGCCTGCCTTTAAAAAGTAAATACAAATTATAAGTACAAAATTAGGAACAAAACTGAATATTTGTAATGAGATGATTGCATGGCATCACCAACTTGATGGAACATGAGTTTGAGCAGGCTCCAGGAGATGGTCATAGAAAAGGAGGCCTGGAGTGCTGCATTACATGGAGTCACAAAGAGGTGCACATGATTGAGGGACTGCAGTGACTGAACTGAGTGCTCTGATAGTCCACTGGTTAGGACTCTGCTCTTCCACTAAAAGTGGCATGGGTTTGACCCCTGGTTGGGGAACTAAGATCCTGCAAACCATGTGGCACAGTCAAGAAACAGAAAAGATATATCACAAAAAAATCACATACATAAAACATGATAAATACTCGAGCCGTCAGAAGTTTAAAAAAATATTCTTTTTTGACGGCATTATCTTTTTATGTATTATGAATAATAGTACATTAAATTTTATAATATGAATGTTTCTCTTTTTTTCTAATTTTTTTTAATTTATTTTTTTTTATTGTTTTTGCCATACATTGTCATGACTTCACCATGGGTTTACATATGCTTCCCC
>ML661364.1:1009911-1048219 GCA_007570785.1 Antilocapra americana
TACCACAGCTTTCTTATCCATTCGTCAGTTGATGGGCATCTAGGTTGCTTCCATGTCCTGGCTATTGTAAACAATGCAGCGATGAACATTGGGGTACACGTGGCTCTTTCAATTCTGGTTTCCTCGGTGTATATGCCCAGCAGTGGGATTGCTGGGTCATATGGCAGGTCTATTTGCAGCTTTTTAAGGAACCTCCACACCGTTTTCCATAGTGGTTGTACTAGTTTGCATTCCCACCAACAGTGTAAGAGGGTTCCCTTTTCTCCACATCCTCTCCAGCATTTATTGCTTGTAGACTTTTGGATGGCAGCCATTCTGAATGGTGTAAAGTGGTACCACATTGTGGTTTTGATTTGCATTTCTCTGATAATGAGTGATGTTGAGCATCTTTTCATGTGTTTGTTAGCCATTTTTATATCTTCTTTGGAGAAATGTCTGTTAAGTTCTTTGGCCCACTTTTTAATTGGGTTGTTTATTTTTCTAGAATGGAGCTGCAGGAGTTGTTTGTAAATTTTTGAGATTAATTGTTTGTCTGTTGCTTCATTGGCTATTATTTTCTCCCATTCTGAAGGCTGTCTTTTCACCTTGCTTATAGTTTCCTTTGTTGTGCAAAAGCTTTTAATTTTAATTAGGTCCCATTTGTTTATTCATGTTTTTATTTCCAATATTCTGGGAGGTGGGTCATGGAGTATCCCGCTTTGGGTTATGGCAGAGAGTGTTTTGCCTATGTTATCCTCTAGGAGTTTTATAGTTTCTGGTCTTATGCTTAGATCTTTGATCCATTTTGAGTTTATCTTTGTGTATGGTGTTAGAAAGTGATCTAGTTTCATTCTTTTACAAGTGGCTGTCCAGTTTTCCCAGCACCACTTGTTAAAGAGGTTGTCTTTTCTCCATTGTATATTCTTGCCTCCTTTGTCAAAGATAAGGTGTCCATAGATGCGTGGATTTATCTCTGGGCTTTCTATTCTGTTCCATTGATCTATATTTCTGTCTTTGTGCCAGTACCATACTATCTTAATGACTGTGGATTTGTAGTATAGCCTAAAGTCAGGTAGGTTGATTCCTCCAGTTCCATTCTTCTTTCTCAAGATTGCTTTGGCTATACGAGGTTTTTTGTATTTCCATACAAATTGAGAAATTATTTGTTCTAATTCTTTGAAAAAGACCTCTGGTAGCTTGATAGGAATTGCATTGAATCTATAGATTGTTTTGAGTAGTATACTCATTTTCACTATATTGATTCTTCCAATCCACGAACACGGCACATTTCTCCATCTGTTTGTGTCCTCTTTGATTTCTTTCATCAGTGTTTTATAGTTTTCTATATACAAGTCTTTTGTTTCTTTAGGTAGAAATACTCCTAAGTATTTTATTCTTTTTGTTTCGATGGTGAATGGGATTGTTTCCTTAATTTCTCTTTCTGATTTCTCATTGTTAGTGTATAGGAATGCCAGGGATTTCTGTGTGTTGATTTTGTATCCTGAAACTTTCTTATATTCACTGATTAGCTCTAGTAATTTTCTTGTAGAGTCTTTAGGGTTTTCAATATAGAGGATCATGTCATCTGCAAACAGAGAGAGTTTTACTTCTTATTTTCCTATCTGGATTCCTTTAATTTCTTTATCTGCTCTGATTGCTGTGGCCAAGACTTCCAAAACTATGTTGAAAAGTAGTGGTGAGAGTGGGCACCCTTGTCTTGTCCCTGATTTCAGGGGGAATGCTTCCAGTTTTTCACCATTGAGGATAATGTTTGCTGTGGGTTTGTCATATATAGCTTTTTATTATGTTGAGGTATATTCCTTCTATTCCTGCTTTTTGGAGGGTTTTTATCATAAATGGATGTTGAATTTTGTCAAAGGCTTTCTCTGCATCTATTGAGATCATCATGTGATTTTTATTTTTCAATTTGTTAATGTGGTATATTACATTGATTGATTTGCGAATATTGAAGAATCCTTGCATCCCTGGGATAAAGCCTACTTGATCATGACGTATGATTTTTTTAATGTGTTGTTGGATTCTATTTGCTAGAATTTTGTTAAGGATTTTTGCATCTAAGTTCATCAGTGATATTGGCCTGTAGTTTTCTTTTTTTGTGGAATCTTTGTTGGGTTTTGGAATTAGGGTGATGGTGGCCTCATAGAATGAGTTTGGAAGTTTACCTTCCTCTGCAATTTTCTGGAAGAGTTTGAGTAGAATAGGTGTTAGCTCTTCTCTAAATTTTTGGTAGAATTCAGCTGTGAAGCCATCTGGTCCTGGGCTTTTGTTTTTTGGAAGATTTCTGATTACGGTTTCAATTTCCGTGCTTGTGATGGGTCTATTAATATTATCTATCTCTTCCTGGTTTAGTCTTGGAAAGTTGTACTTTTCTAGGAATTTGTCCATTTCATCCAGGTTGTCCAGTTTATTTGCATATAGTTGCTGATAATAGTCTCTTATGATCCTTTGTATTTCTGTGTTTTCTGTTGTGATCTCTCCGTTTTCATTTCTAATTCTGTTGATTTGGTTCTTCTCCCTTTGTTTCTTGATGAGTCTGGCTAATGGTTTGTCAATTTTATTTATCTTCTCAAAGAATCAGCTTTTGGCTTGGTTGATTTTTGCTATGGTCTCTTTTGATTCCTTTGCATTAATTTCTGCCCTGATCTTTAAGATTTCTTTCCTTCTACTAGACCTGGGCTTCTGCATCTCTTCCCTTTCTAGTTGCTTTAGGTATAAAGTAAGGTTGTTTATTTGATTTTTTTCTTGTTTCCTGAGGTGAGCTTGTATTGCTATGAACTTTCCCCTTAGCACTTCTTTCACAGTGTCCCATAGGTTTTGGGCTGTTGTGTTTTCATTTTCATTCGTTTCCATGCATAACTGAATTTCATTTTTGATTTCTTCTGTGATTTGTTGGTTATTCAGCAGTGTGTTGTTAAGCCTCCATATGTTGGAAGTTTTGAATGGTTTTCTCCTATAATTGATATCTAATCTCACTGCATTGTGGTCAGAAAAGATGCTTGGGATGATTTCAATATTTTTGATTTTATCAAGGTTAGATTTATGGCCCAGGATGTGATCTATCCTGGAGAAGGTCCCGTGTGCCCTTGAGAAAAAGGTGAAATTCCTTGTTTTGGGGTGGAATGACCTATAGATATCAATTAGGTCTAGTTGGTCTATTGTTTCATTTAAAGTTTGAATTTCCTTGTTACTTTTCTGTCTAGTTGATCTATCCATTGGTGTGAGTGGTGTATTAAAGTCTCCCACAATTATTGTGTTGTTGTTAATTTCCCCTTTCATACTTGTTAGCATTTGCCTTACATATTGTGGAACTCCTATGTTGGGTGCATAAATATTTATGATTGTTATTTCTTCTTCTTGGATTGATCCTTTGATCATTATGTAATGTCCATCTTTATCTCTTTTCACTGCCTTTATTTTAAAGTCTATTTTATCTGATATGAGTATTGCCACTCCTGCTTTCCTTTGGTCTTTATTCGCATGGAATATCTTTTTCCAGCCTTTAACTTGCAGTCTATATGTGTCCCTAGGTTTGAGGTGGGTCTCTTGTAGACAACATATATAGGGATCTTGTTTCTGTATCCAATTGGCCAGTCTTTGTCTTTTGGTTGGGGCATTCAGCCCATTTACATTTGAGGTAATTATTGATAAGTATGCTCCCGTTACCATTTATTTTATTGTTTTAGGTTCGAGATTATCTACCCCATTTGTGTTTCCTATCTAGGCAAGATCCTTTAGCATTCGTTGGAGGGCTGGTTTGGTGTTGCTGAATTCTCTCAGTTTCTGCTTGTCTGAAAAACTTTTGAATTCTCCTTCAAATTTGAATGAGATCCTTGCTGGGTACAGTAATTGGGGTTGTAGATTGTTTTCTTCCATGACTTTAAGAATGCTCTGCCATTCCCTTCAGGCCTGAAGCGTTTCTATTGAGAGATCAGCTGTTATCCTTATGGGATTCCCCTTGTGAGTTATTTTTTGCTTCTCCCTTGCTGCTTTTAATATTTGGTCTTTGTATTTGATATTTGTTAATTTGATTAATATGTGTCTTGGGGTGTTCCGTTTGGGGTTCATTCTGTTTGGGACTCTCTGTGTTTCTTGGACCTGAGTGGCTATTTGCTTCCCCAAATTAGGGAAATTTTCAACAATTATCTCTTCAAGAATTTTCTGATGGTCTTTCTTTTTGTCTTCTTCTTCTGGGACTCCTATGATTCGAATATTGGTGCGTTTAATATTGTCCCAGAGGTCTCTAAGATTGTCCTCATTTCTTTTAATTCTTTTTTCATTTTTCCTTTCTGTTTCATTTATTTCTGCCATTCTGTCTTCTACCTCACTTATCCTGTCTTCTATCTCTGTTATTCTACTGTGGGTTCCCTCCAGGGTGTTTTTGATCTCATTTATTGCATTATTTATTGTATTTTGACTCTTTTTCATTTCTTCTAAGGCCTTGTTAAAGCTTACCTGCATCTTCTCAATCCTTGCCTGCAGGTTATTGAACTGCAGCTCCAACTTATTTTCCAGGATTTGGATCATTTTCACTATCATTATTCGGAATTCTTTGTCAGGTAGACATCCTATCTCTTCGTCTTTTGTTTGGTCTAGGGGATATTTATCCTGTTCCTTTACTTGCTGTGTATTTCTCTGTCTTTTCATCTTGTTTATCTTGCTGTGTTGCCCCTTTATTGTGGGGGTTCCTCACTATGGGAGGGGTTGGATGTGTGGTTTGTAGAAGTTTCCTGGATGGGAAAGCTTGTGTGGTGTTCTGGTGGGTGGATCTGGGTTTCCTCACTGTAACTAACAATGGAGAGTCCAGTAAAGAGATTTGAGGTGTCGGTGGACTTGGTGTGACCTTGGGCAACCTGTGTATTGAAGCTCCTGGCAGTGTTCCTGCGTTGCTGGAGAATTTGCTTGTTATATCTTATTCTGGAGCTTGTTGACCCTTAGGGGTTGGTTAATTTCAGTTTTGGTATTGAGGAGGTTGATGAGTTCTTATCGATTAATTAACTCTTGGATCTAGGAGTTTTCTGGAATTCTCAGGGTCTGGGTTTAGCCTCCTGTCTTCCAGTAGCCTCAGGGCTCTTTTATCTCTGCACTGATGGTGGCACAACTTCTAGTTTAGTGATGAGAAGTTTCTTCACAGTGAGGGACACCCTGTCGGGTACACAGAGTTACATGGCATGGACCAGAAGGAGAAGAGAGGAATCCGATGGTGAGGGAGTGAAGTGGCCAGTGATTGCTCCTCTGTGTGCCCTCCACAGCCTGGATCCCTTGGAGATGTTCACAGAGTTATATCGAAATGTGAAGAGGGTGGATGGAGACAGAATTCACCAGAGAGAGAAAAGAGAGAGTCAGATGGGTAGAGACAGATCCAGCCAGTGGTCAGTTATTTCAGTGTTCTTCACAGCTGGTAACTCTCAAGCAGAGTCCCAGAGTTGGGTAGAGAATATACAGAGGAAGAGGACATTGAAGGTGTCTTGGTAGGAGAAGAAAAGAGAAAAAGAAAAAGAAGAAAGAAAAAAAAAAAAAAAAGGAGAGACAAGAATGGGGAGAGAGCAGTCAAGCCAATGATCTCACTCCCAGGTAACAATGGGTACTGGAGCTTGGATCCTTAAAGGTACAAAGTTGATACCCAATACTAATAAGCAAAGATTAAAAATCTAGGGTAAAGATGGGATTCTCAAAATACTATTACAAAGAAAAAGATAGAAAGAAAGATAAAGAAGAGAAAAAAAAAAAGAGGAGAAACAAGAATGGGGAGAGAGCAGTCAAGCCAATGATCTCACTCTCAGGTAGCAATGGGTACTGGGGCTTGGATCCTTAAAGGTACAAAGTTGATACCAAATACTAATAAGCAAAGATTAAAAATCTAGAGTAAAGACTGGATTCTCAAAAATACTATTACGAAAAAAAGAAAGTAAAAATGATAAAGAAGAAAATACAACAACAACAACAACAAAAAATCAGTAGAAAAAAAATAAAAAATAAAAAAAGGGGAATAAAGTGGAGATGTAAAAGGTAAGAAAGGAGATAGGATGGAGAATACAATAAGGGAAAAAGAGGAGATTTAAAAAAAAGAAAGAAAGAAAAAAAAGGGGAAATAAAAATAAAGGAAAAGAAAGAAAGAAAAAAGAAAAAATAACAAGGTTATAGGGGACTTAAAAATTCTAAAAAAAAAAATTCTAAAAAAAAAAAAGGTATAAAAAAGTTTTAAAAATTTAAAAGATGTTCCTAGTACAGTTATAACTAAGGCTTTCTCTGGTGCTGGTGCATACAGCGAGGGGTCAGTTCATTTTTCAGATAAATCCTTGGTCCAGCTTGTACTTCTCACGGTCTATAGACTCCTTTCTATGCAGTCTGCACCACCTGCAGGGATTTAATCTGCTACTCCTGTCAGTTCCAAAGCTGTTGCCTCTGCTAGCTTAAACGTCTTCTGTTTGCTGGTCTTTTATGTGTCTATTCAGCGCTCTGGGGTTTGCCCTGCTCCTGGTGAGTGCGCTTCCCCCGCCCCCTCTGCTCAGGCTCTCTGTCGTCAGCCCGGCACAGTTGGGGAGTGCGGCTTCTCCCCTCCCCCCGGCCCAACTGCTCGGCTTTCCCGACGTGCAGCTAGGCACGTCTTCTTAGGTGTGCAGAGCGCCGATCTGTCCAGAATCCCCAGAAGTCTTGGTTAGCACCTAGCTCTGTTCGCAATTTGGCTGCGGAAGCCTCACCGGGGCTGGGCTATGCCCGCTGGTCTCCGGCAGGGGTTGGGTCTGTCCGCAGCCCAAAGGCGCCCAGCTCCGCCTGGCCGGCCTCCTCCCTGCCGACTCTGCCTCACCCTTTGGTCTCGCTGAGGCTGGGTTATGCCCGCTGCACTCAGGTGGGGGCTGGGCCGGTCCGCAGCCCACAGGCGCCCAGATCTCCTCGGCCGGCCGCCTCCCTGCCGACTCCGCACGCCCTTTGTTCTGTGCCACCCGGCCAGCCGCCTCTCTGCCGACTCCACACCTCTCCTTCTTCTGCGTGGGCCTGGCAGGGGGGCTCTTCCTGGGGAAGGCTACTTCTCAGTCTATCTCCGGTTAGCCCCCTGGGTTGGGTCGCTCAGGCTGCTCTGTTCCCTGAGCGCGCAGCCCGCCCCTCCCTGAGCAGTCCGCTTTGGCTAGTGGGGGGTGGGGCGTCCGCCGCCGCTTCCCTGTGCCTTCCAGCCTGAGATGTAGCTTGCAGGGCTTAATTATTAATCTGCTTTTGCTCCCAGCTATCTTGCTCTCCAAGATTCACCGCAAATCCGCCCGAGAGAATGCTCCCTGGTATTCGGAAACCTTTCTCCTCTTTTTTTTTTTTTTCCTCTTTATTCCAGACTCCCCTTCCGGGACGGATCCCTGCCCCCAACTCTGTCTCTCCCTTTACTTTTTTCTCTCTCTTTTTTCTTTTGTCCTACCTCCTCTCGTCGGCAATGGGCCGTCCCTTCAGATGTCCGATGTCCTCTGCCAGCATTTAGATCCTGTTTTATGGAGTTTGCGCGGTCTTTAAAAGTTCTTTTGGTGTATTTATTGGGGAGAGAGTGGTCTCCCCGTCCTATTCCTCCGCCATCTTAGTTCCCCTCCTATAATATGAATGTTTCAATTAATGTTTTAATATTAATGTTTTGTAATTCTATTCTCAGAGAATAGAAATGTAAATCTCTTTTCTTTAGCATCATAGATCTTTTGTTAAATTATTGACAATTTGTATACATGAAGCATTACACTCCATGCATAGAAATATTACTGTTAGTAATAAAGGTGCACATTTTTGCTCCATTATTACTTTTTTGCTCCATTAATACTAAAAGAATTCTGATGAATTCTATAACTTCTATAACTTATAAAAGTGAAAAAGGCATTGTATACAGATAGGAAAGAACTTCAGTTTTGATTAGGCTTCTATAAAAAAATAAATCCTCCACTTACGATTTTACAATTTGATAATTAGAAACAATATTCCATATACGAGTTTCTAACTTTAAAGGTTTCAATCTTGTTACTCCTCCACAATTCACCTTCTGGCTCCAGGTGCTTCATGACACGTTTCTACTGAATAATTCCAAGTGACTTGGCACAAAGGGTTGCAAAAATATTCTGGAAAGCATTTCTGTACTGGCATGGCTAAAAACAATTTAGCTATAAATTGTGAGTCACATTCTTATATTTCATTAAGCTCAAACTAAATATATCTCCAACTCAATTTTCCCTTAGATAAGTGGAAGAAATGATTCTGGCAACTCTAAATCCTTTCAATATGTAAAAAAAAAAAGTGATGGAGAGGAAATTATAGTAAAATGAGACAGTGGTCTTTACAAAATGAGATTATACCTGATTTTTGCACATTTTGTAAATGTTAACATATAAAGTAAATGTGAACACATTATTGAGTTCTGTTCAGGGCTATAAAATGAACCACATAAGTAGAGGGCCCTGAGACTTAAGATTTTATTTGACTTCTTAGTAAACCTATCCCTGATCTCCATCTTTCTAGCCTTTGATTTTACCTAATTACCTGCCTCTGAACACCTAACCAAATATCACATATCACAAGTATGAACTGAATTCTCTTAACAGTCAGGATATGATATGTTTTGATGTGGAATTAAACACCTCTAAAATTTCACAATCACCTTAACATGGCAGAGAGAACCCTAGCCTTTATCACCCTGGGAATTAAAAATTGCAGCTTAGAAATGACATGACATTTACCTCCCTTTCCTCAATTTTGTTGCTGCTCTTGTTGTTTGGTCACTACCCAAAAGCAGGGAACTGAGCAAGTCCACCTTTCTGTATGCCTAGAAGAGTGGGAAACTGCACACCAGTGAGCAGCACAAAAGACTCCCCATAATATAATAAACATGTCAAAATTACCATGTCAAAACTGCTCTCCTAGGCTACTCCCAGCCAGCTCTTGCTACCTGTGCTATTGTTTCAACATGTGTTGTTTACCATATCTTATTAATGGAGTATAGCACATGTAAGACATAAAAATGGAAACATTTCAAATTTTTATTTTATTAACTGTATTACTATTTATGAAACTTACTACTACTTATAATATAGCAAAAATCAACAGTAATCCTAAATATGATGTGAACTCAAATATATGGAAGAAAGGCATGTAGGAGTTTTTTTGTTTTTATTTATTTATTTATTTTTTCTGTATTGGTCAGATGATAATATTATTTCCCTTATTAGAGAATTGGCTGGCAATAGACATGGACTTTCCCCAGTTATTTTGACTCCCACTTCAATGTCTTTTCTGTTTATATGCTTTTACCCTAATTTTTCTTCTAGAAATGTAACTAAATAAGCCAAGAGTAATTCAGCAAAAATTTTCTATTTTAGTTTATAATGCATAATTTCTTAAATTGGAATAATCCTGTGTTTTGTATCAATTAAAATAATTTTCACCTTCCTGATTTTTTTTTTTACTTTTCTCATTGAATTATTTTAATCAGACACTCTTATTTTTGTTAGTTAATTTATTTAGACCTTACAGTGTGGTCTCATGATGATACAAAAAGAATAAAGCACAGTTCCTTCCATCAAGAACCTCACAAGTAGAATTTAGACCACGAGATAATAAAATAGAGAAGAAAAAGAAGGACATTACAGGCAGAGAAAATTAATGTATAATAGCAAGATAGTTTGAAGCTATATTATTAAAGGACTATTCCCAGTATACTGCATTTCAGTAAAATTGGAATTTGGGCTGTATATTCTTTATCATGGAGATGAGTCACACTGCAGGATAAGGGGACTAGTAAAAGATAAAATAGAAAAAAGTGAGTAGTTGGCCAGACCATGAATGAGACTTTGGCTACAGAGAAGTATTCAACTTTTTCCTGTACATAATAAGAGCATTGAAAGTAATACCACTATTGGATTATCTCTCTCTCCTACTATTAGTGCTTTTATTCTATTTTTTAAACTCAATGAATGCCAAGACCATTTTGATGACCATTGTACAAATACTGTCTTCCTGTAATGATCATGCTTTACTTACCTCTGTCTAACCCTTTGATTCATAGTCTTTTTTAAAATCATATTTTTCTTGAACTGCTTTCCTGTAGAATTTCAATAAGCATTTTCCTTTTGATTATTTTACATTAACCTGTTTTTCTTTAAATTTTTACAATCTATGATTCATCAAGCAATAATTTTGTACTTTGTTTTTAGATATATTATTATGGTGGTAGTGTAGTTACTACTATATTAACAATTTATAGACATTATATAAAATAGAGCCTAAGTAAATATGTTTACTTCAGAGGTTAGGTTAAAATTCCTCAAAATTTCTGGTAACAATATTAACATTCCTTACATTCAATGGAGTAAATACCAACATGCAACATGGGTAGCTAGTCTCTGTAGTTCAGGAAAAATATAAGTAAGAGGGTCTCTAATTTCAAGGCAAATTCAGAAACACATCTTTTTTGTGAAATCTGTTGGATAGTTTTAGTGTGTTATATTTTCTTTTTTTTTTAATTTCCTTTACTTTATTGTGTTGGTTTTGCCATACATTGACATGAATCTGCCATGGATATACATATGCTCCCCCTCCAGAACCCCCCTCCCTCCTCCCTCCCGATTCCCTCCCCCTGGGTCATCCCGGTGCTGTTTTCATTTATTGTAGTAAGCATTCTATTTTTATGCATTCTTTTCTTATTTTAAAAGCACAGAGGCTTATTGTAAAGCTATAATAACACATTTTCACTTAGCTATGATAGCACTGAGGCTCACTATAGATGCTATAATAACTGAGAACATTTGCGAAAGCTAATATTGGCTTTGTTCACTTTGCCTGTATACACAGAAAAAAGTCAGTTTTTGTATGACCACATATTATTCCCTTTCCAAACACAAATGATTCTAGGATTTTTTAATTTCTGAAAGGCATCCAGTTTGTGAAAAAACCACCTTATATACCAGCAAATATGTCCTTTAAAGGACATATTAAAGTCTATCCTTGAGAGATGTACAGCCCCCTCCTTCTTTAATTTATCTACATCCTCTGATGCTTTTTCATCAGCATCAATCTGATGCTTTTTTCCCCTGCATTTTATAGTAGAGTTTCATAGTACATAGGTGATTCCAGATTGATCACTTACACTTTCATAAGTTACTCTAAGAGCTGAATACCCTATTAATTAAGGCTTTGACATAAGATTACCTCAATACCAAGTATAGTTTCATCCTATGTGGGTTTCATAAAGTGAAATAAGTTCCTTAAAGAAACATGTTCTTTAGGAATTGTAACACTAACGCTTCAGTTTCCAAGACCTTGACTTTTCCTGTGCTGACAAGTGCTTCTCTTAAGTCTAATAATTATTATTTCAAGATGACTACTTCCCCAATCCACAGTAGATCCATAGATAACTGTCCCTTGCTCAACACTGGAGTTAATTAATAACTATATCTTAACTAATATGATATTTATAAATAAACACCCAAGCAATTACAGCCTATCATGAGATATGCAGAAGAAGAAAAAAGCTTTAAGAATTTTTGAAGCCACGTTTTGTAAAAAATCAACATGTTTTACAAAATATGTAAGCTATTTCTTTATTAATTAAGGCTAACCAGATAATAGTAAAAAAAAAAAAAGAAATGGTTAAAGTTTCTATCTCTTATTCTCTCTATCTCTTGTTGAACAGAGTTTCTATCCCTTTTCTATCTCTTATTCTTATAAGTTCTTTCCTTATACTCAGCTATGGTGGAGTATAAGAGTATCTCTATACTCATACTTTCTTATTAGAATTTCATATAAAACAACAGAAAATCACCCAATTAAGCAGGAAACAAAGGCATAACATTTGTAGCACATAAGTGTTCACATTTTATTTACTGAATAAACACTTGTATAATGCCATCTATGTATCATGCAGCATTTGAAATGTCTTACAAATATAAACACATTAATATTCATTAAGCTATGGCTGAATTACTATGCACTTTAGACCTTTCATGTGAAGTAGCTACACGTGTTTATAAAGTACTTGTTAGTAGTGACAAAGAGATTGTGAAAATAATGGGGCTTCCATGATGAGGAGGCAATTTATAGTGATCCAATTGCAGGAGACAAGTGCAAAGAACATTTAATGACCACTCTGTTTTCAAGGACTAGAAACTCATTGCTCCTGTAGAAGTCTTACAGGTTAAATATCTTCCTCATTGGGCAGTAATTGAAAGAATATACGGTTTAAAAATCATTTTCTTCCAATGAATATTCAGCACTGATTTAGTCTAGGATGAACTGGTTGGATCTCCTTGCAGTCCAAGGGACTCTCAAGAGTCTTCAACACCACAGTTCAAAAGCACCAATTCTTCGTTCCTCAGCTTTCTTTATAAGCCAACTCTCACATCCATACATGACTACTGGAAAAACCATAGCTTTGACTAGACAGATATTTGTTGGCAAAGTAATGTCTCTGCTTTTTAATAAGCTGTCTAGGTTGGTCATAACCTTCTTTCCAAGGAGCAAGTGTCTTTTAATTTCATGGCTGCAGTCCCCATCTGCAGTGATTTTGGAGCCCCCCAAAATAAAGTCTGACACTGTTTCCCCATCTATTTACCATAAAGTGATGGGACCAGATTACATGATCTTAGTTTTCTGAATGGTGAGCTTTAAGCCAACTTTTTCACTCTCTTCTTTCACTTCCATCAAGAGGCTCTCTAGTTCTTCTTCATTTTCTGCCATAAGGGTGGTATCATCGGCATATCTGAGGTTATTGATATTTCTCCCAGCAAACTTGATTCCAACTTGTGCTTCTTCCAGCCCAGCATTTCTCATGATGTACTCTGCATATAAGTTAAATAAGCAGGGTGACAATATACAGCCTTGACATACTCCTTTCCCTATTTGGAACCAGTCTTTTGTTCCATGTCCAGTTCTAACTGTTGCTTCCTGACCCGCATACAGATTTCTCAGAGGGCAGGTCAGGTGGTCTGGTTTGGTCCCATCTGTTGAAGAATTACCCAGGTTGTTGTGATCCACACAGTCAAAAGATTTGGCACAGTCAACAAAGCAGAAGTAGATGTTTTTCTGGAACTCTCTTGCTTTGTAGATGATCCAACAGATGCTGGCAATTTGATCTCTTGTTCCTCTGCATTCTCTAAAACCAGCTTGAATATCTGGAAGTTCACAGTTCACATACTGTTGAAGCCTGGCCTGGAGATTTTGAGCATTACTTTTCTAGTGTGTGAGATGAGTGCAATTGTGCAGTAGTTTGAGCACTCTTTGGTATTGCCTTTTTTTGGGATTGGAATGAAAACTGACCTTTTCCAGTCCTATGGCCACTGCTGAGTTTTCCCAATTTGCTGGCATATTAAGTGCAGCACTTTCACAGCATCTAAATCAGTGCTGAATATTCATTGGAAGGATTGATGCTTAAGCTGAAACTCTAATACTTTGGCCACCTGATGCAAAGAACTGACTCATTTGAAAAGACCCTGATGCTGGGAAAGATAGAAGGCATGAGGAGAAGGGGATGACAGATGATGAGATGATGAGATAACATCACTGACTCAATGGACATGAGTCTGAGTAAATCCTGGGAGTTGATGATAGACAGGGAAGCCTGGTGTGTTACAGTCCATGGGGTCACAAAGAGTCAGAAACGACTGAGTGACTGAACTGAACTGAACAGGCAGATGAAAAAAAAAATGCTCAATATCCCTAGCCATTTGTGTAAATCAAAACCACAGTGAGAGATATCACTTTACACCTGCCAGAATGTCCATTACCAAAAAGAAACAAAGAACAAATGTTGGCAAGGATGTAAAGAAAAGGGAATAGTGTATGCTGTTTTGGGGAATATAAATTGGTACAGCCAGTGTGGAAAATGGTGTGGAGTTTTTTCAAAAAAGTTAAAAATAGAACTACTGTATGACCCAGTAATTCCACTCTTGGGTATATATCCAAAAATCCCTGAACACCCTAATTTGAAAGACACATGCATTTCAGTGTTCATAACAGCATTACTTGTAGTTGCCAAGATATGTATGCAACCTAGGTGTCCATCAAAAGATGCATTGATAGAGAAGTATACATAACTAACCTCTTACACACACACACACACACACACACACACACACACACACACACACACACACACACACACACACACACACATGCACAGAATGGTTTGCTACTCAGGAAATAAAAAGGATGAAAATTTACCACTAATGGGCAGGTACAATTCCCTCTCACCAGAAAACCCACACAAGCCCCCTAGAGCCTCATCCACTAGAGAGTAGAGAAGGAGCCAGCAGAAAGGAAATCACAATCACAGAAAGTTAGAGAAAATAAGAGCAAAAGAATATGTCTCAGATGAAGGAACAAAATGAAATTCTACAAGGACAACTAAGTGAAGTAAAGATAGGTAATCTACTTGAAAAATAATTTGGAGTAATGGTAGTGAAGAAGATTTAAGATCTCAGGAAAAAAATAGAGGCACAGACTGAGATGATACAAGAAATGTTTAACAAAGCCCTAGAGAATTAAAGAACAAACAGAGATAAATAATACAATAACTGAAAAAATACATTGAACGGGATCAATAGCAAAATAACTGAGGGAGATGAATAGATAACTGAGCTGGAAAACAGAATGGTGAAAATCAATGCCATCATATATGTATACGTATAAAGAGAATATAGTAGTCCCCACATAAAACCTTCAAGTTGTGAACTTTTAAAAATTTGAACATGTGTTCCATCAATATCAGGAATGAGTGAATTATAGCTATTCCTCCTTCTCCTATTGCTGACAATCCTTCAACTCTACCATCTCCCACCTCCAGTCAACATTTCTTCTGCATGTTCACTCAATGCCACCCTTGTATGCCAGATAATGTACTGTTCTACTGTATTTTTCAAGGTAAAAATGTTTTCTTTAAAAAAAATCATTTTATTATATAGATGCAATATGGGAGACCGGGGTCTGATCCCTGGGTTAGGAAGATGCCCTGGAGAATGGAATGGCTACCCACTCCAGGATTCTGAACTAGAGAATTTCATGAACAGAGGAGCCTGGCAGGCTATAGTCCTTTGAGTCACAAAGAGTCAGGCAAGACTGAATGACTTTCACTTTTACTTTTTACTATATATATAGTTTTCTGGATCAGTTTTTTTTCATATATATTATTTTATTTGATGTGAGGACATTGTAAGATAACAGGCTCTACAGTTCACTGATTTATAAGCCAAATAATCTGTCCATTGGGCTTTCCTGTGGCTCAGCTAGTAAAGAATTTGCCTGCAATACAGGAGCCCCGAGTTAGATCCCTAGGTTGGGAAGATCCCTTGGAAGAGGGCATGGTAACCCACTCCAGTATTCTTGCCTGGATAATCCCATGGACAGAAGAGCCTGATAGGCTATAGTCCATGGGATCGGAAAGAATCAGACATGATTGAGCAACTAAGCACAGCACAGTCTGTCTATTACCTTAATTCATATCATTGAATCCTCAGAATTTCTGATCATAACAAGTAATATAAGGGGAAACTGAGGTTCAGGTATTAAGTACTAGCAAGTCACTGTCCCATGATAGGCTTAAAAATTATATTTTGATTAAATTATGCTCAGGGCAGAAAAAGAGCATGTATTATAGGGAGAAGGGCTAATACAAACTTTTGCTTAGATTTATGTTTTAACAGCATTGATATTATTATTATTTTCACAAGTCCTGCTTTGGAGGTGGGGAAACAAATGAGGGTTATAATTCTGAAATAATTCCATTGATAGTGACTGGAAGTCAAGCTAACTAAAGAGGCAAAGTAATATTGCAAAATGAAATGCCATAAAGAAACAGGTTCAAAAACAAACAAAATCTTGTTAGAATTAGTAAACAAATTTAGCAAATTTGCATTATACCAAATCAACACTGAAAAATCAGTTGTATTTCCACATGCTTAAAAAAAAGCAATCAGAAAAGGGAAGCCTATCTATATTCACTAACTGGAAGAATTACTATTTTAAGATGCAATATTACCCCCAAAGCAATCTATATGAAATTCATACAGAATCTCAAAAAAAACTTGGATAGACAGAAACTTGAGAAAACCGAATTGGAAGTCTCATGCTTCCTGATTTCAAATACTACAAAACTACAGTAATCAAAACAGTGTGGTACTAACATAAAGATAAACCCATAGACAGATGGGATAGAAAGCCCAGAAACTATCTCACACATGTTAAATAATTTCTACAAGGATGCCAAAACCATCCAATGGGAATAATTCAGAATTTTAAACAACTGTTTTAGGGAAAACAGAATATCTATATCCAGATGAATAAACTTGGATTTTTCAAGAGAAAATATTTGCAAATCACATATCTGGTATGGAGTTAATATATCCAGAGCACTTAAAGAACTACAATCCAGTGCTAAGAAAGCAATGTAATTTAGAAATGGGTAAAGGACTTGAATTGATATTTCTCTACAGAAGATGTACAATTAGCTGATAAGCACATTGTAAGGATCTTTTAAGATCCTTAATATCACTAATCATTAGGCAAATGCAAATAGAAAATAAAATAAGATTCAACCTCAAACTGATTAGGATGGCTCTTATTAAAAAAAAAAACTGGAGAAAAATTAGTGTCAGTGAGCACATGAAGAAATTGTAATCCTTGAATACTGTTAGTGGGAATGTAAAACAGAAGAGGCTCTGTGGAAAACAATATGGCATTTCCATAAAAAATTAAGTATAGACTATGGTCCAACAATTCCACTTCTAGGTATATATCCCAAATAATTGAAAGCAGGGATTCAAACAGTTATTTGTAAACCAATGTTCATAGCAGCCAAAATGTGGAAGTAACCCAAGTAACAACAGATGAAGGAATAAACATAATGTGATATATATATATATATATAATATGTGATATATATATGTAATAATATATATATATATATATATATATATTATTCAGCCACAAAAAAGAAAGGAAGTTATTATGCATGCTGCAATTTGGATAAATCTTGACGATATTAGCTAAGCAAATTAAGCCATTAGTCAACAAAGGATAAGTACCATATGATTCCACTTATGTGAGATCCCTTTGTGTGTGTGCTCAGTCACTTCAGTCATGTCCAGCTCTTCCCAACCCCATGGACTATATCCCACCAGGTTTCTCTGTTGATGAAATTTTTCCAGAAAGAATCCTGGAATGGGTTGTCATGCCCTCCTCCAGGAGATCTTCCTGACCCAGAGATTAAGCCCACATCTCCTGTGTCTCCTATATTGTAGGCAAATTCTTTACTACTTGAACCAACAGCGAATCCCCATGTGAGGCTCCTATCATAGTCAATTTCATAGAAAAATAAATTGGCTGTTATGAAATGAGGGGTGGGGAAAATGGAGATTTATTGTTTAATGGTACAGAGTTTTCATTTGGAAAGATGAAAAACAGTTTTGGAAATGAATGGTGGTGATGGTTGCACAACACTGTAAATGTACATAATGCTATGAAACTGAACACTTAAAAATGGTCACAGTGGTAAAGTTTTGTGATGTATCCTTTACTACATTTTTTAAAGATTTTTTTAAGAAAAGAGATAACATTAGAGAAAAAGAAACTCAAAAATTTCCAATTGATTTTTTGATTTAAAAAGTTGTGACTTTGAGCAGTTGGGTAAAATCTTTTCATTTTTCAGTTTATTTGAAAAAGAAAATGTAGCTAATTCATATTCTCTGAGGTTGTTGGGAGGCTTATCACAATAATGCGTGTAAAATACTTGGTACAGTGCCTGACACAAGGCAGGTATGCAGCAATAGCTTCAATATTCATCATACACCTGATGCATACATCAGTATTTGGATGGGGATTATCTGGAAAAAGGCTCCATTTAAGGATTTAAATGATAAGTAGGTATTAATCATGCAAACATCTTGTAATGATTAAACTGTTAACTAGCATTTGTAATACAACAACATCTTAAGATACAAAATAAAGCCTGAGTTTAATGACATTTTATCTAGTTCCTTTTTGTAGGGCTTAAGACTGTTTGAAACACTTGTGTTACTCATCATAAATTATAATACAAATATTTGAAAGTTGGAACTAAAGTAACAGCTATAAGTTGCTACAGTATCTCTTGTCTAGTTATGGCTTTTGATCTGTGAGAGACAACAAGTAAAGATAAGGAAAGATTGAATCTATAGTGATCATTGTTGGGAATCTTGATATAGCCTGATAAAAAGTAATATTTTAGGGCACCAAGGTTATGAACAAAAGTCATCTAATTATTAATGTTGAACTAAGATTTGTTTCCCCAAGAGACAAGAGTTCTTTAGTTTGGAAAAAGTTAATATCAAGTCTATACCATAGTATAGATATGGTTAGAAGCCTGGATTCTGCAGTCAGATGTTCTGGGGAAAAACTGCTACTCTTCCTCTTCATAGTCATATGTCCTTGGTCATGTTATTTCACCATTCTAAGTCTAAATGTGATGATAAACAGAGCTAGTTCATAAAGATGAGATACCACATAAACCATTTAATGTAGTTCATTGCACTTAGTAAGTCGTTCATAATTTTTATTATGATGGTAATTATCATGATTCATGAGAGCTTATCACCTCAGAAAATGGCAGGACACAGCCCACTTAATTATAGTGGGATACAGCAAACTGATCATTGCTAGCTTGAATGTAGGTTTGACTCTAAGAGATGTTCAGACACAGAGAAACTTTGAGATTCAAAGGAAATACATCAGAGGTCTACTCCAGCTGGTATGTCATAACTTTTAAAAGTAGGTTATGAAACTACATAACAGGTTTAAACAATTAAGCAACTTGAAGGGAAGAGTATTGGTTTAACTTGATACTGCAAAATCATTAACTGACAGACAGAAAATCATAATTAGGCATGTAAAAACAAATTGTTAGAAAGCCAGGCACGTGATCAGGCATTAGAGACACAGAAGTAGCAGAAGCACTGGCATCAGTATGGGAGTCCATTAGAGGATTTTTGCTCTTGGTTAAGAGTGGTGAAGTTAAAAGTCTTTCAGTTTAGGTTTCCCCCAATATCAGCCCCGAGACAGGGAAGAAAGGACACATAGTTTATTGTAAAGGTAAACACAAGTGAGCTTTCCAGACAACTCAGTAGTAAAGAATCCGCCTGCTGATGCAGGCAGGGAATGTGGGTTCAATCCCTGGGTTGGGAAGATCCTCTAGAGGAGGAAGTGGCAAACCCACTCCAGTATTCTTGGCTGGGAAATTCCATGGACAGAGGAGCCATGGGCTACAGTCCATGGTGTCACAAAGAGTCAGACATTACTGAGCAACTGAGAACACAGAGTAAACACAAGTAGAGAAATGCGAAGTAAAAAAATAATATAAAAAGGGAAGTTGAAGGTAGCCAATAAAATGTGTTGTTAAGCCAACTTCAAGAGGTAAAGGAATCAGAGGATTTATATACCAAATGTTACTGATCATCTTTTTTTGAACTCTGCTGGTAAAAGGAAAGGAAGAGAACTACTTTGGCTTCAGAGAAAACCCTAAAGCAAAAAGATGTAGACACTACCAGTTACAAAATGTTCAGGCCTGAGAGATGTACAATAGAAGTACATAGCATTAAGAAAGTCAACTATAAAATTTATCCCCCACACACAGAGATATCACATCTAACCTACTTGTAACCATAAACCCAATGTTCATAGAACTCATCTCCTACTTGTCCTATATCCTACTTCATTCCTTATTATATCTCAAGCACTCTGGCAAAATTTTGCATTTTCTTCATGTTTTTAATCCTTTTTGTGAATGCTTGGGGGCAGATGATTTTTCAAGTTCAGATTTTTTTTTCAGAAAAATACTATTTAATTTCTGTAATAATATTCTGTATATTTAATAATATCTCCTGTGATGTTTGGGGCAATACTCAGTAAGCAAATATATGAATATTTCTAGTGTCACATAAATAAATATTTCCATTAAGTGGTATGAAAGTGAGAGTAAAAGAGTTAGTCACTCAGTCATGTCTCTTTATACCCCCTTGGACTGTAACCCATGGAATTCTCCAGACAAAAATACTGGAGTGGGTTTCTGTGACATTCTCCAGGAGATCTTCCAGACACAGGGATTAAACCTGTGTCTCCAGCATTGTAAACAGATTCTTTACTGTCTGAGCCATGAGGGAAGTCCATTAAATGGTATAATTTAATGACAACCTCACATTGATTCATGTCAGGTTTGTGCTTAGTCTGGATGTAACTAGGATGTACACAATGTGGAACTAACTCTAGAATAAGACTCCCAACCCACAAATATTCAGTCACTTATAGAATGGAAAACACAGGTGGACAGGCAACATCTAAGAGACCATGAAGTTATAGAAGTTTGGGAGGTCAAGGAAGTGGCCTCCCTAGAAAGGGGGAGTGGAGGCTCTGGAGCTAGCATTCGATACTATTTATTCTCTTGATTCAGCTCAGATATGCTGAGACAGCTCTTTGATAAGCTACCAGAAAAGAAAGAAAGTGAAGTTGCTCAGTGATATGGGACTCTTTGCAACTCCATGGACTGTAGCCTACCAGGCTTCTCCGTCCATGGGATTTTCCAGGCAAGTGTACTGGAGTGGGTTGCCATTTCCTTCTCCAGGGGATCTTCCCATCCCAGGGATCAAACCCATGTCTCCCACATTGTAGGCAGATGCTTTACCCTCTGAGCCAGCAGGGAAGCCCAAGCTACCAGAAAGAAGGTAGGAAATGAGATTTCAGGGATATCTAGATTTGTTTCTCTTCAGATGCCAGCTTATGAAAATTATTTGATTTTCAGAACAAAGTTTTGGGATTCTAGAATAGTGGATAACGAGTAACTATACAGTGGATCTGTATATTAAACCTGCTTTTTTCTGCTACTATAGTCCTCTCTCTCTCTCTCAGAATACAGAATTCTGGGATCCAGTGAGATAGAATCCTTAGTGTTTTATATCTTAGGTTTTGTTTTGCTGTTGTTATTGAGCCCTTCCCTTATTAGTTTTTTTAGATTAATGTTTCCCTAATTTCCACCTCCATGACACTTAACACAAAAGATACACTATGTATCTAAGGACGGACTGTGGCATTTTTGGAGGACCATGCATCATTATAATATCTAACATTTGTGTCCCACTAAGAATCAATTTTTGTCCCTTTAGGGGCTACTTTATTTATCTTTTTATTACCTGGAAATGTATGCCCAAGTTAGAGAGTACAAATTTTACCCAATATGACAAAGTGAAGGCAATAAAACAAGGTAAAGACATGGTGTCTTTTAATATGTTTTTGTAATAACTTTAATCAGTTTAATTGAGTTTTGTATTAGATTTTCTTTTAAAGAATCTTATAAAAATCAAATACATTAATAATATAAATTGAAATATATGAGTATAATAAATAGCCATGAACATATATTGTTAAAGCAATAGGTTAGTTGAAGTAAAACATATATTGTTGAAGTATACAGGTTAGTTGAAAGAAAACTATACATGAAATTAATCCAAGGAACTTATGGGTGTATATTAAGTGCTTTAGTGCTATTAGAGTGTCCCTGGTAGCTCAGCTGGTAACTAAGCTGGCTGCAATGCAAGAGACCCTGGTTCAATTCCTGGGTCAGGAAGATCCCCTGGAGAAGGGATAGGCTACCCACTCCAGTATTCTTGGGCTTCCCTTGTGACTCACCTGGTAAAGAATTAACCCACAATGCAGGAGACCTGGGTTCAATCCCTGGGTTGGGAAGATCTGCTGGAGAAGAGAACAGCTACCCATTCCAGTATTTTCGGTCTGGAGAATTCGATGGACTACATAGTACATGGGATTACAAAGAGTCAGACACGATTGAATGACTTTTACTAAGTGTTTTAAAAGTTTTATTTATTTTCAGTTCAGTTTAGTCGATAGGTCATGCCCGACTCTTTGCAATCCCATTGACTGCAGCATGCCAGGCCTCCCTGTCCATCACCAACTCTTGAAGTTTACTCAAACTCATGTCTATTGAGTCCGTGATGTTATCCAATTATCTTATCCTCTGTCGTCCCCTTCTCCTCATGCCTTCAGTCTTTCCCAGCATATAAGAGTATTTTCAAATGAGTCAGCTCAGCTCTTTTCATCAGGTGAAGAAAGTATTGGAGTTTCAGCTTCAGCATCAGTCCTTCCAATGAATATTCAGGACTGATTTCATTCAGGATGGACTGATTGGATCTCCTTGCAGTCCAACACCACAGTTCAAAAGCATCAATTCTTCTCCACTCAGCCTTCTTTATAGTCCAACTCTCACATAGGTACATGACCACTGGAAAAACCATAGCTTTCACTAGATGAATCTTTGTTGGCAAAATAATGCCTCTGTTTTTTAATATGCTGTCTAGGTTGGTCATACCTTTTCTTCCAAGGAACAAGTGTCTTTTAATTTCATGGCTGCAATCACCATCTGCAGTGATTTTGGAGCCCAGAAAAATAAAGTGTGACACTGTCTCCACTATTTCCCATCCATTTCCCATGAAGTGATGGGACCATATGCCATGATCTTAGTTTTCTGAATGCTGAGCTTTAAGCCAACTTTTCACTCTCCTCTTCACTTTCATCAAGAGGCTTTTTAGTTCCTCTTCTTTTTCTGCCATAAGGGTGGTGTCATCTACATATCTGAGGTTATTGATATTTCTCCTGGCAATCTTGATTCCAGCTTGTGCTTCATCTAGCCCAGCATTTCTCATGATGTGCTCTGCATATAAGTTAAATAAGCAGGGTGACAATAATAGCCTTGGCATACTCCTTTTCCTATTTGGAACCAGTCGGTTGTTCCATGTCCAGTTCTACCTGATGCTTCCTGACCTGCATACAGATTTCTCAGGAGGAAGGTCAGGTAGTCTGGTATTCCCATCTCTTTGAGAATTTTCCAGAGTTTGATGTGGTCCACACATTCAACGGTTTTGGCAGAAGTAGATGTTTTTCTGAAACTCTCTTGCTTTTTCGATGATCCAGTGGATGTTGGCAATTTTATGTTTGGTTCCTCTGCCTTTTTGAAACCCAGCTTGAACATCTGGAAGTTCACAGTTTAAGTACTGTTGAAGCCTGGCTTAGAGAATTTTGAGAATTACTTTTCTAGTGTGTAAGATGAGTGCAATTGTGTAGTAGTTTGAGCATTCTTTGGCATTGCCCTTCTTTGGAATTGGAATGAAAACTGACCTTTTCCACTCCTGTGGCCATTGCTGAGCTTTCCAAATTTGCTGGCATATTGAGTGCAGCACTTTCATAGCATCCTCTTTTAGGATTTGAAATAGCTCAACTGGAATTCCATCACCTCCTCTAGCTTTGTTTGTAGTGATGTTTCCTAAGGCCCACTTGACTTCGCATTCTAGAATATCTGGCTCTAGGTTGATTGAGGATCACACCATCGTGATTATCTGAGTCGTGAAGATCTTTTTTTTATAGTTCTGTGTATTCTTGCCACCTCTTCTTAATATCTTCTGCTTCTGTTAGGTCCATACCATGTCTTTCCTTTATTGTGCACATCTTTGCATGAAATGTTCCCTTGGTATCTCTAATTTTCTTGAAGAGATTTCTAGTCTTTCCCATTCTATTGTTTTCCTCTATTTCTTCACAGTGATCACAGAGGAAGGCTTTCTTATCTCTCCTTGCTATTCTTTGGAACTCTGCATTCAAATGGGTATATCTTTCCTTTTCTCCTTTGTCTTTCACATCTCTTGTATTCAAAGCTATTTGTAAGGCCTCCTCAGACAACCATTTTTCCTTTTTGCACTTATTTTTCTTGGATTTGTTCTTGATCCATACCTACTGTACAATGTCATGAACCTCCATCCATAATTCTTCAGGCATTCTATAAGATCTAATCCTTTGAATATATTTCTCACTTTTACTGTATAATTGTAAGGGATTTGATTTAGGTTACACCTGAATGGTCTGGTGGTTTTCCCTACTGTCTTCAATTTAAGTCTGAATTTGGCAATAAGGAGTTCACGATCTGAGCCACAGTCAGCTCCCAGTCTTGTTTTTGCTGGCTGTGTAGAACTTCTTCATCGCTGGCTGCAAAGAATATAATCAATCTGATTTTGATGTTGACCACTTAGTGATTTCCATGTGTATAGTCTTCTCTTGTGTTGTTGGAAGTGGGTGTTGCTATGACCAGAGCCTTCTCTTGGCAAAACTCTGTTAGCCTTTTTCCTGTTTCATTCTGTACTCCAAGGCCAAAATTGTCTATTACTCCAGGCATTTCTTGACTCCCTACTTTTTCATTCCAGTCCCCTATAATGAAAAGGACATCTTTTTTGGGTGTTAGTTCTTGAGGGTCTTGTAGGTCTTCATAGAGCCATTCAACTTCAGCTTCTTCAGCAATACTGGTCGGGGCATAGACTTGGATTACTGTGATATTGAATGGTTTGCATCAGAAACGAACAGAGATTATTCTGTCGTTTTTGATGGGCTTCCCTTGTTTTGAGATTGCATCTAAGCACTGCATTTTGAACTCCTATTGACTTTGAGGGCTACTCCATTTCTTCTAAGGGATTCTTGCCTACAGTAGTAGATATAATGGTTATTTGAGTTAAACTCACCCATTCCAATCCATTTTAGTTTGCTGATTTTTAAAATGCCTATGTTCATTCTTGCTGTCTCCTGTTTGACCACTTCCAATTTGCTTTGATTCACTCTGTTATTTACCCGGGGCCAAACTATGGTGGGGGCTTCCCTGGTGGGGACTTCCCAGGTGGCTCAGAGGTTAAAGTGTCTGCCTGCAATGTGGGAGACTTGGGTTCAATCCCTGGGTTAGGAAGATCCCCTGAAGAAGGAAATGGCAACCCACTCCAGTATTGCCTGGAGAATCCCATAAAGGGAGGAGCCTGGTACACTACAGTTTTTTGTCTCCAAAGAGTATGGGCACAACTGAGCTACTTCACTTTCACTTTTGCTTTTCAAACTATGGCGGAGGTAATGAAGATAATGGTGACCTTCTTCAAAATGTCCCAGGCATACAAACAACTATACTCAGTGCCCCCAGCCCTGCAGCAGACCACTGCCAACCCACACCTCCACCAGTGTTATGTATTGAAATTTTACCAAAACTAATATTTTGAAAAGTGATGTTAAAATCAGAAAGAGCTGGATAGAATTGTCTATGTAAACTTATAGATTCTAGGGTAAAAATGAGTTAGAGCATCAATCATAAAACATGGAACCAAGATTTTTCCAGAAGTTGAAATGTGAAAAAAAAAATGCTGTACTTGAAATTAAATCTGGCTCAAGGTGTGACTTGACCAGCTTGCTATTTCTTATCTTCTCTCATCTCTCTTCCTCTTATTTATAAAACTGAAATTATAATTATTCCAAAATGCATTTATGGGACAGAAATGATGTAGCCTGTGCTAAATTGCTCTATAAAATGTAACAGAAAGATACAAATATTCATTGAATTATGTCAAGAATTAATTATAGAACTACATTCAGTGTCATTTGACATTAAGAACAAGTTCTGAGAGGCTAAAGTGACATTTATGAGCCTTATCCATCTTGTCTCTTCCAAACCCACCTGATTAATAGTTTATGCTTCTTAACTTTGTATTTGATTTTAGTTAACATTATGATTATCCATTTTAAGAGTTACCTTGGAAATATATAAACTCCTATGTTTTTATTAATAGAATTTTGCTTACTGAAGTAATTTTAGAGAGAATTGAGGCTATTTTAAAGATTACAGTGCATCTCTTCCTTTGTGCTCTTCAACAGCACCAGTTTTTAGAGGAAGTACTTTATCAACATTTGTGTCCTTTTCTGGATGCAGCCAAATGTCTAATGAAACTTCTATAGAGGATCTTTAGGCACTATTATTCTAAAATCTTAAATAAATTAAAAAACTGCTTTATATCAGAGTGGTGTATGGAAATTACACCTTCATTCTTTTGAGCTATTAAAGCATTCTCCTATTATAGCACTTTTCTCAGAGTGTCATAATGATTTGTTTACTTTTCTGTCTTTCTCCTTAGGTAGAGAGCTGCTAAGAAAACATAATTTTCTATTCAGCCTGCAGCACAGTGCTTGCTAATACACTCAGTATTCCTTGAATTAAATTGAATAAAACTATGTACCACGATGACCCACTTCGTACATGGCATTTTGTTTCAGTAATGTGTACATTTTTTAATTCACATGTGCTAAGTCACTTCAGTCATGTCCGACTCTTTGGAACACTACAGACTGTAGCCTGCCAGGCTCCTTTGTCCATGAGATTCTCGAGGCAAGAATAGTGGAGTTTGGGGGTTGTAATAATGGAGTAATGGAGACTGTGTATTGCAAATTCCTTGAAGTATGGAGCTATAACTTTATTCCCTTATTGGCAATAAATAAAAATATTTGGGAGGGTGATTTTTGAATGGTATTAGAGGCAATTTGTGTGGTACCATTGTTTCTTTCTGTGCAGTACTTAGTTTTATTATAATCAGATTCCTAATAACTCAGACCTAATGGCCACCTAAAATTCTAAATCAAATGAAAGAAAAAGGGGGAAAATGAGGCCAGAAAAGAAACAAATGGGCTAAAGCTTGTGGAGAGCAATAGATTTTAAGATATTTAAACATGTGGGATGGAGGGCCAGGACATTTATTCTGTCCACATTCTCAAGTAATTACAGTTAACAAAACAGAAGTAATCAAGTGCAATATTCAAAATATCTAACAGCAGGAAGAAAGGAAATAAATGTGTGTAACAAGGCGCAGAGATCTATCCAAGTGTCAATATGACATAGAATCATCTGAAGATAGATACCTGGAACTCTAATCAGGTTATAGAGACAAAGATGGAGTGTCATTAGTTGTGTTAAAAAAAAGAAAGAAAGAAAGAAAGAAAGAAAAGCAGTCTGGGTTCTGGTTCAGTATATAAATAACTTGGAAGTCACCATTCTATCCTAACAACAAGTAAAGATCTGAACATACTGAAAAATAAACAGTTCTTGAATCTATAAGCAGTGGGAAGACATATGGCAAGCTGTTTCATTCGAGTTTGGACTCAGGCCAATAAATGGAGGAACAGCTTAACAAAACAGGCTCAAGAGCAGAAATTGCCAAACTCTAGGAAAGAATGCCATAACCCATGATTGATGAATTTCTGGAAGCTCAGTGTAGACAATTCTAAAAATCAAAAACTCCAGTGAGACCCAGGCATGATGCCTGCCCACCATGGTTTTGTGAGCTTTACCTCTGAAGCTCAACCAGATTCTCAAAGTAAATATTACTGAAAATTCTCCTCCTGCTTCTTTCAGAGAAGGGGCAAAAGGGAATGTTTTCAAATATACAAAACGAACTCTGTTTTCAACAGGCCTACTCTTAAGAAAAACTCAAGGAAAGTTAACCAGAGCCTAACCAGTATTATCAAAGCCTAACTCACCTAGGGGAATAGAAATAACCAATTCCAGTTAGTTATAGACTTCTTAGTGGGAAAAGGGAAATATTCAATTCCAGCTTCCTCTAGCTCTTCGGTCCCACCTAATGGATGAGAAAAACCTGACAGAGTTGTGACGTTCACAGTCCAGATGCATAAGCTCACTGAAAGAGTGACTTCTTGTTGGAGGACTATAGGATGGTTCCCTTCAACCACCTTACTACCACATTATTAAAAGTCATTTTCAAGCAGTTCCTTTTACTTCATACCTCATGTCTGGCTATTCAGAAAAAATGATCGAAGGCTTACTAAAAAGCAAAAAATCACAGCTTATATAGATAAAACAAGTATCAGCATCAGAAATGGCAAGGATGTTGGAATTATCTGACCAGGAATTTAAAACTACTAAGATTAATTTGCTAAAAGCTCTAATGAATAAAATGGACAACATGCAAGGAAAAACAGGTAGTGTGAATAGAGATGGAAATCCTAAGAAAGAATCAAACAGAAATGCTAGAAATCAAAAACAGTATAGTAGAAATGAAGAATGCTTTGATGGTGTATTAGCAAGGATTATCCAGAAGCATAAGCAATAGGATATGTAGATGATAGATAGATAGATAGATAGCTAAGAAAGAAGAGGAGATATATTATTGAGTTTGGTTCATGTAGTCCTGGAGGCTGAGAAATCATACAATATGCCTTCTGTAAGCTGAAAAACAAAACAAAAAAAAGCCATAGTTATTTTTTTAGTTCAAGTCAATAGATCCAACAACCAGGGGAAGGGATATATCAATGAAAACTTTAAAAATGTAAAAACAAAGAGAACAAAGACAAACAAACAACAACAACAACAGCAAAACTGAATATCCAAGGACTGTGGGACAACTATAAAAGGTTTAACATGCAAGTAATAGGAATACTAGATGGAAAAGAAAGAAAGGAAAAGAAGAAATTTTTGAAAAATATAGTGACTAGAAATTTCTTAAACTGTTAAATAAAAGACCACATATCCAAGCTGAATAAATGCCCAAAACACAACCCTTATCTATGTCATTTTAAAACTATAGAAACACAAAGATAAAGAAAAATCTTGAAAGAAGCCACAGGAAAAAAAAAACACCTTAGCTATAGAAGAGCACAGATAAGAATTACACCCAGGATAGAACAAGATGGCAGAGGAGCAGGCAGATGTGGAGTACATCTCTCTCCATGGATACATCAGGAATACTCCTTCAGATACAGAAGTACATGCATAACACCAGCTGAGAGTAGACAGGAGTACCTGACCCAGGGAAAAGAATATATAGAATCATGCAAAATTCAGTAAGGACAAAGGAACTAGGGGGAAAAACAAGAGTGATAGTAGGACTGGACCTGCCTTTGGTGGGTGGGAGAACTTAAGCAGGAGTCCGATTCCCACATCGGAGCAATCGTCTGAGTCAGAGGAGAAACATTTAAGACAGAGTGAAACAGCTGACCTGTGGCAGCCTAAATGGAATGAGAATCAGACAGTCCTTGCTGCAGCCATACATACCCTGGATGGGGATGCAGTGGAAGGTACAGTGGCTGGAAGCTAGAGTATAGGGATTGTGGAGCAAATCCAGGGTGAAGGCTGATGTTGACTGCAGATAGAAGCATCGAGGGGATGTGAGGGAGAAGATTGTGGAAACCATGGAAGCAAGGTGATACAGCTGAGTCATGCATAGTGGGTGGAGCCATCACCATAGCCTCACTCTCCCCACATGCCAGCATTGGCAGCTAAACAATAGAGAGGTTGACCCATCAAACGCCTGACAAACTGAACTACAGGGTAGGACATCATCCAGGGTGCCCCTTTAAGTGCCCGAAGCACTGATCTACAGAGTAGGACCCCAGCCAAGGGGGTCCCACTATGTGCCTGACTTTCTAGTCCCATAAGTGCCAGAGAAAGACTGGCCAAAGAGGCCTTCTGATCACCAGCTACAAGAGGCTCGAAAGAAGACTCTGATAGGGCCGTTCTCCTGTGGCAGAGGCAGTCCATGTCCCTGCACACTTGGCATCACCAGGGTACCTGCAGGCCAAAAACTGCCCCACCTTTATGCTCAACTTTCACTGGGGCTGAGCTGTCACAGCCAAAACATGTCTTGCGTCTATGCGCACAGGGTCTCTTCGGTCGTGTCCAACTCTTTGTGACCCTGTAGACTGTGGCCTGCCAGGCATCTCTGTCAGGGGTTTCTTCAGGCAAAAATACTGAAGCATATTGGCCAATACTGGTCGCCATACTCTTCTAGAGCACTACATTTCCTGCTGCCCTAGTCACCAACTTCCCTGAGTATCTGGTGCCCCCAGAACCCCTGTGACCCAAGAAGCTGCAGCACCTCCACACCTGGACCTCACAGGGACAAGCCCAAGTCCTCCAGGGAAGCCTCAGGAGCAAGCCCCAGTGGACAATCCATATTCAGAGGTGGAAATAAAACCACAATTGAAACCCAGGGGTAGCATGGCTAAGGAAGAAAACCCAAAACCTTCCCACCAGATGTACACGCTGTAGATTAAATCCACATGATCAACTAGGCAACTCTGTGTCTATGGAATATATAATAGGCCATTGAGAGTTCCCACAAAAGAAAATACACTAGTTCTGATAGCTGTGGACATTGGAGGAAAGAACACACAGGAGTAGAAACAGATTAGAATCTGAGTTGCTCCCACACAGGTCCAGAGATCAGCAGAGGGTTGGAGAGCAACCTAGGGAGGTGAGGTGGACTGTAACTCCTATGGGGGAAAGGACTCTGACAGCAATAACTAAAGAAAAAACATTTATAATTCTTCTGTTTTGACTTGTTCTGTAGATTCTTTTGGATTTTTTTCTTATTTCCCCCCTCTGTTGTATTTGTCAACCAATTTTATTTGTGCTATGAAATCTAACTAAGCTTTTGAGCTTTTTTTTTCTCAGTCAATTTTTTATTGTTGTTATAAACCTCTGCCTCTATGTTGACTTTTTTCCCTCTTTTTTAAATTTTAATTATTGATTTTTTTAACCTATTATATTTTTTCAACATTTATTTCTTTGCTTGCTTTTCCTACTGTTCTTTTCTTCTTGAAGTTAATTTTTAATATATATAAATCTTCTGCTTCTATTTAATTTTGCATATTTAATCTTTCTTTTATTTCTTTCCTTTCTTCTTGACATATATGTTAGTTTTGTTTTCATTGCTTTACTTCCCACTTGGCATCTTGGTTTAGTTTTGTTTTTCCACTTTATGCTTTAGTTAGTTTTGTTCTTAATTGGTAAATATAATTTTTTATTTCCTTTGTTCACTGGGTCAGTCTACTGTACTTTATTTTTATTGGACTGTTTTGACTTTGCTCATGGGTGTATATGTGTATATTCCATTACTTTAATTATTGTTTACTTGATTTTGCAACTGCCATTTTTATGGGGTTCATTTTTGGCTTCTCATTTTTGGGTATTTATTTTAATCTCACTTAATGCCATAATAAACCACTTGTGGAATGTTCCTGAGCAGAGATCAAGCCCTGAGCCTTTGAAGTGGGAACACTGACTCCAAGACTCTAGACTGTCACAGAACTAACACTAGGGAGTATGAAATAGTGAGAACTCACACAAAGGAAGCCGCTTGAATACAAGACCTGCATCACCCAGCACCAGTAGCACCCTGTGCAGGACACCTCATCTAAAAAACAATCAAAAGAAAAATATAAATCCAATCATCAGCAGACAGGATTACCACCTCACTCAGCCTTGCCATCAAAGGAAAAACAAACATACAAACAAAAACTCAGCACAAATCTCACCCTATACAAAGCTCACACAAACCAATGAACCAAACTTAGGAGGGTAGAAACCAAAAGGAAGAAAAATTCAACCCTGAAACCTGGAAAAAAGGAAACTCAAAAACAATAAATTAAAAAAATAATAATAATAATAAAGGCATAAACATACTACACAAATGAAGGAACAAACTAGAAATATAGAAGTCCAAATAAATGAAGAGGAAATAGGCAAACTACCTGAAAAAGAATTCAGAATAATGATAATAAAGATGATCAAAACCCTTGAAAACAAAAGGGAGAAAATGCAAGAATCAATTAACAAAGACCTAGAAGAATTAAAGAATAAACATACAGCGACAAACAACACAATAACTGAACTAAAAATACCCTAGAAGGAATCAATAGCAGAATATCTGAAGCAGACAAATGAATCAGTGAGCTGGAAGATAAAAGGGTGGAAATAGCTTCCGAAAATAAATGAACACCCAATTACAAGAACTGAGACTGAACCTGTGATCAAAAATCTCCCAAAAAACAAAAGCCCAGGACCAGATGACTCTACAGGAGAATGCTATCAAACATTTAGAGAAGAGCTAATGCCTATTGTTCTAAAACTCTTTCAAACAATTGCAGAGGAAGAACACTTCCAAACTCATTCTATGAGGCCACAATCACCCTGATACTAAAATCAGACAAAGACAACACAATAAAAGAAAACTACAGGCCAATATCACTGATGAACATAGATGCAAAAGTCCTCAACAAAATTTTAACAAACATAATTCAGCAACACATCAAAAAGCTCATACACCATAATCAAGTTGGGTTTATTCCAGGAATGTAAGACTTTTTCAATATATGCAAATCAAACAATGTGATACACCATATTAACAAATTGAAATATATAAACCATATGATAATCTCAGTAGATGCAGAAAAAGCCTTTGAAAAAATTCAGCACCCAGTTATGATTAAAACTCCTAAAAAAATGGGCATAAAAGGAAGCTACCTCAACATAATAAAGGCCATATATGATAAACCTACAGCAAACATTACTCTCAATGGTAAAAAACTAAAAGCATTCCCCTCTAAGATCAGGAACAACATAAATGTGTCCACTTTCACCACTATTATTCAACAGAGTTCTGGAAGTCCTAGCTACAGCAATCAGAAAAGAAAAATAAATAAGGGATACAGATTGGAAAGAAAAAGTAAAGCTCTCACTGTTTCCAGATGACACGATACTGTACAAAGAAAATCCTAAAGTTAGTATCAGAAAATTACTAGAGCTAATTAGTGAATTTAGCAAAGTTGCAGTATACAAAATCAATACACAGAAATCACTTGCATTTCTATACACTAACAATGAAAATCAGAAATAGAAATTAAGGAATCAATTCCATTCACCTTTGCAACAAAAATAATTAAATATCTAGAAATAAACTTACCTAAGGAGACAAAAAATTGTACACAGAAAATTATAAGACACAAATGAAAGAAATCAAAGGTGACATTAACAGATGGAGAGATATTCCATGTTTCTGGGTAGGAAGAATAAATATTGTGAAAATGACTGTACTACCAAACACAATCTACAGATTCAGTGTGATCCCTATCAAATTATCAATGGAATTTTTCACAGGACAAAATATTTTGCAATTCATCAGTTCAATTCGGTCACTCAGTCATGTCTGACTCTTTGCAACCCTATGGACTGCAGCATGCCAAGCCTCCCTGTCCATCACCAACTCCTGGAGTTTACCCAAATTCATGTCCATTGAATCAGTGATGCCATCTAACCATTTCATTCTCCATCGTCCCCTTCACCTCCTGCTATCAATCTTTCCCTGCATCGGGGTCTTTTCCAATGAGTCAGCTCTTCACATCAGGTGGCCAAAGTACTGGAGTTTCAGCTTCAACATCAGTCCTTCTAATGAACACCCAGGGTTGATCTCCTTTAGGATGGACTGGTTGGATCTCCTTGGAGTCCAAGGGACTCTCAAGAGTCTTCTCCAACATGACAGTTCAAAAGTATCAATTCTTTGGTGTTCAGCTTTCTTTATGGTCCAACTCTCACATCCATAGTGAAACACAGAAGACCCTGAATAGTCAAAGCAGTCTTGAGAAAGAAGAATGGAGCTGGAGGAATCAACCTTCCTGACTTCAGATTATACTACAAAGCTACAATCATCAAGACAGTATATGGTACTGGCACAGAACAGAAGTATAGACTAAGGGAACAAGATAGAAAGCCTAGAAATAAACCCATACACCTTACTTTTGACAAAGGAGGCAAAAATACACAGCGAGGCAAGATAGACTCTTCAATTAATGGTGTTGGGAAAACTGGACAGCAGCATGTAAAAGAATGAAATTAGAACACTTCCTAACACCATACACAAAGATAAACTCAAAATGGATTAAAGACCTAAATGTAAGCCCTGAAGCTATAAATCTCTTAGAGGAAAACATAGCAAGAACACTTGATGACATAAATCAAAACAAAATCCTCTATGACCCACTTTCTAGAGTAATGGAAATAAAACCCAAAGTAAGCAATTGGGACCTGATTAAACTTAAAAGCTTTTGCGCAACAAAGGAAACTATAAGCAAGGTGAAAAGACAACCCTCAGAATGGAAGAAAATAATAGCAAAAGAAACAACTGACAATGGATTAATTTCCAAAACATACAAGCGGCTCATACAACTCAATACCAGAAACTCAAACAACCCAATCAAAAAGTGGGGAAAAAAACCTAAACAGACATTTCTCCAAAGATATACAGGTGACTAACAAACACGTGAATAGATGATCAACATCGCTCATTGTTAGAGAAATGCAAATCGAAACTACAATGAAATATCATATCACCTCACACCTGTCAGAGTGGCCATCATTAAAAGGTTTACAAACAATACATGCTGGAGAGGGTATGGAGAAAAGGTAACACTCTTGCACTGTTCATAGGAATGTAAATTGATACAGCCACTACAGAAGATGCTATGGAGATTCCTTAAAAATCTAGGAATAAAACCACCATATGACCTAGCAATCCAACTCCTAGGCATATACCCTGAGGAAACCAGTTTTGAAAAAGACACAGTGTGCCATTGTTCATTGCACTAGTACCATTTACAATAGCTAGACTGTGGGCGCAACCTATATGCCCATTGACAGATGAATGGATCAAGAAATGTGGTGCATATACACAATGGACTATTACTAAGCAATAAAAAAACACATTTGAGTTAGTTCTAATAAGGTGAATAAATCTAGAACCTATTATACAGTGTGAACTATGTCAGAAAGAGAAAGATAAATATTATTTTCTAATGCATATATATGGAATCTAGAAAAATGGTATTGAAGAATTTGTTTACAGAGCAGCAATTGAGAAAGAGACATAGAGAACAGACTGATGAACATGGAGAGAGGGGAGGAGAGGGTGAGATGTATGGAAAAAGTAACATGGAGACTTACATTACCATTTGTAAAATAAATAGCCAATGGGAATTGGCTGTATGGCTCAGAAAACACAAACAGGGCCTCTATATCTACCTAGAGGGGTGAGATAGGGAGAAAGGTGGGAAAGAGCAAAAATCTGTAAAGAAATTATCCTTCAATAAAAAAATAATTAAAAAAAGAATCATATTACTTTTTCTCAAAAATTATGCAAACAAGAAGAGAGGAAGATTATATATTTAAATATTAAGAGGAAAAACAAAACAATCTAGAATTTGGAACCCATGAAATAGTTTTTCATGTGAAGAAAAAGAACGACTTATTCAGACAAACACTGAGGGAACTGATTGTCAGTGGGCCATTCTATGAGAACATCATTAATTACCCTAATGCCAAAACTAAGAGAAGATAATGAAAACATTGGAGGAGTATCTTTCATAAACATAGCTACAAAAGTCCTCAACAGAGTAGCAACAAGTCAAATATGACTATCTATAAAAAGAATTATATATTATGACCAAGTAGGATTTATCCTAGATGTATGAGGATGTTTCAGCATTCAAAAATCAATTTATGTGATTCATCATGACAACAAACTATAAAAGAATATTACTTAGAGCTAAAAGAAGTGACCTATCAAGTGATGAAAAAAAAATGGAGGAAACATCAATGTTAATTTCTAAGTGAAAGAAGCCAATCAGAAAAGGCTATGTACTGTATGACTCCAACCATATGGCATTCTAGAAAAGACAAAATTATGGGGACAGTAAAAATATCAGTGGTTGCCAGGGATTTGGGAGAGGTGAGCAAGGGATAAGTAGGGTGAAACACAGGGAGTTTTTAGAGGTATAAAATTTCTCTCTATGTTAGTATGAAGATGGATTCATGTCATTATACAATTGTTAAAACTGTGCATAAAATGCAGAATACCAGGTATGAACTCTAATGTAAATTGTGAACTTTGGGTGATTATGTCAATGGTGATTCATCAGTTGTAACAAATGTACCACTCTGGTGGAGGATGCTAATAATGGGGGCAGCTAGGAGTGTGAAGGATCAGGATATATATATAGGAAATGCCTGTAATTTCTTAATTTGTTTTCTGAATCTAAAATTGCTTTTTAAAAGTATTCTTTAGAATTAAAAATAAAGACCACAATTTTAATCTATGTTTTTCTATCTTGGTATGACATACCATATTTAAGTTCATACATACATATAGCTATGATAATTTTAAATATTCCAGTAACTTATTACATGTTCTATTAATAAATCTACACTATTTTGGATCATTAATTTTGGGGGTTTATTTAAAAATCTTTTACCTTCTGGTAATTTATATGCAGAGTAAATCATAGAATGCTGGGCTGGGTGAAGCACAGGCTGGGGTCCAGATGCCCAGGAGAAATATTAATAATTTTAGATATTGAGATGATATCACCATTATGACAGAAAGTGAAGAGTAACTAAATAGCCTCTTGATGAAAGTGAAAGAAGAGAATTAAAAAGTTGGCTTGAAACTCAACATTCAAAAACAAAGATCATGACATCTGGCCCCATCACTTCATGGCAGATAGATGGGGAAACAATGGAAACAGTGAGAGACATTTTTATTTTTTGGTCTTGAAAATGACTACAGCTGGTGACTACAGCCATGAACTTAAAAGACACTTGATCCTTGGAAGAAAAGTTATGGTCAACCTAGACAGCATATTAAAAAGCAGGGACATTACTTTGCCAACAAAGGTCTGCCTAGTCAAAGCTATGTTTTTTCCCAGTAGTCATGAATGGGTGTGAGAGTTGGAGTATAAAGAAATCTGAATGCCAAAGAATTGATGCTTTTCAACTGTGGTGTTGGAGAAGGCTCTTGAAAGTCCTTTGGACTCCAAAGAGATCCATTCAATCCTAGAGGAAATCAATCCTGAATATGCATTGGAAGGATTGGTGTTGAAGCTGAAAATCCAATATTTTGGCTGCCTGATGTGAAGAACTGACTCATTGGAAAAGACCCTGATGCTAGGAATGATTGAAGGTGGGAGGAGAAGTGGATGGGGATGAGATGGCTGAATGGCATCACTGACTCAATGGACATGAGTTTGAGTAAGCTCCGGGAGTTGATGATGGAAAGGGAAGCCCATTGTGCTCCAATCCATGGGGTCACAAAGAGTTGGACACGACTGAATGACTGAACTGAACTAATTATTTAATCAGGTGCAGTGATAAAGAATCCAACTGCCAAACAGGAGACTTAAGTTTGATCTCTGGATCGTCTCCTGGAGTAGGAAATGGCCACCTGCTTCAGTATTCTAGCCTAGAAAATTCCATGGACAGAGGAGCCCAGAAGGCTATACAGTCCTTGGGATCACAAAGAGTCAGTCACGACTAAGTGACTTACCACACACACACAGATCTAGCTTTCAGTGTTATTTTGAAAATAATAGTGGCATTAGTGACTGGGACGTGAGTTGTCTTTCCTAACTATTTGGGTTGAGGTGAGGATTAATGTTTTAATCCTGTGTCATATTTGTGAGGTAAAGTGAGTAGTCTTAAGTGTTTCTGGGGGTTTTTCTGGCTCAAGAATTATATATATGTAGAGATAGAGGTCAGAGAAGCCAATGGCAACCCACTCCAGTACTCTGCCTCAAAAATCCCATGGATGGAGGAGCCTGTTAGGCTGCATTCAACGGGGTCGCTGAGAGTAGGACACAACTGAGCGACTTCACTTTCACTTTTCATTTTCATTATTGGAGAAGGAAATAGCAACCCCCTCCAGTGTTCTTGTCTGGAAAATCCCAGGGACGGCAGAGCCTGGTGGGCTGCCAGCTATAGGGTAGCACAGAGTTGGACACGACTGAAGCGACTTAGCAGCAGCAGCAGAAATAGAGGTAATGAAATAGCTTCTAATAAGAGCTAAAGATACTGATGATTAAGGATCATGAGGACATAGGTTTTACATCAATATGAGCATCAGTGTATAACGAACTGAAAAATTATAATGTTTACTTTACTATTGTTCAGTCACTCAGTCATGTCTGACTCTTGGTCACCCCATGGATTGCAGCATGCCAGGCTTCCCTGTCCTTCACCATTTCCCAGAACTTTTTCAACCTCATGTCCATTGAGTCAGTGATAACCATCCAACCATTTTGTCCTCTGTCCCTTTCTCCACCTGCTTTTAATCTGTCCCAGCATCAGGGTCCTTCCCAATAAGTTAGCTCTTCATCTCAGGTAGCCAAAGTATTGGAGCTACAGCTTCACCATCAGTCCTTCCAATGAATATTTAAGGTTGATTTCCTCCATGAGTGACTGGTCTATTTTACTTTAAGCTTTTCTTTAACACATCAAAGATGAAGGGCTTACTGAATCACACATTTGGTCAGAAGTGTAAAAGACATCTACCACCAAGGTTTACTATTTATGAAGGTTTTTGTTTTATTTTTCCCTCTCCATTCTCTTCTCCAACCAGGACTTCTTTTATTTTACATGTATTGGGTATCACTTTTAACCTCCAATTAGTAGTTATCATTTAGGGCTTCATTTTTCTTTCCCCTAGTCTTGCTTGAAAAAGAATAGTTTTTATTTATTTATTTATTTATTTATTTATTTATTTATTTATTTTTACTTGTTTTTGCCATACAATGTCATGATATCACCATGGGTTTACATATGCTTCCCCTCCGGAACCCCCCTCCCTCCTCCCTCCCC